>JASCZW010001636.1:0-244852 GCA_034211315.2 Aedes japonicus | reverse complement strand
TCAGCAAGGCCGATGTACATCCGCTGACATGCGAGCTCGGTCAGAAAAAAAGTTGGAGTCCATCAAAATATTAAGTGCCGGATTATCCAATTTCATTATGTTAGATTTCAGTAAAATTTTCACTAAATGCCCGATTCCTAAAGTTAAAACTTAAAATGTAAATATTTTAATAATAACGTACAATGGTACTCAGCAAGATTGATGTGAGTTAGTATTTTATTGCAGAAAAAAGAACCTGGTCAATATGTTAGCCATAAGCCCCCTCGCAAATCTTTCATTACGATGAATCGTTGCCTAAATGTAAGAGCCGAACCAAATAAAAAAACCGAAATGTTAATCCATCAATCAATAGTTTTTGTACTTCTGAACGACTTTTTCGAAGACTAAATTATTCTATATGCTCAAAATCGCGAAATCCCTACATTATATACCTCACGGTTTTGAGAGTTTTGAAAAACGTACGTACAGTTTAACAAACAGAAGTCGCCATTGTGTATTCCAAAAAGTTGTTCTTACTTATCTACAGGGTGAGTGTAGATTCCTGTCAGTGTTCTTTTAAACATGTGTAACTTTGGATGGGTTAATCGCAGACATGTTTGCACATTTTTTTTCAGAGTGTATTCAAATTTCAACACGGCTTGCAAGTTAGTTATGAATTTCCATTCATTTGAGACTTGTGGTAACCATAGACGAGAAAAGGAGCTCGCGAGCTCTGGTTTTGAAACATTTTAGATAATGTAGTTTTTCGAAGAAATTGAGAAATCTCCGAATAAATGGAAGATTTATCTTTCGCTGAACTCCCTAAACTGGTGTCCGAAAGCAATCAAACGAGTGAGAGAGCAAGTTCTTGATCACCACAACCAGCGAAATCGGTTGATCGGTCGTATGCAGCACATGTTTCTGATATTTCTCGTGATAAACTGGCTGTTCAAAGGTTCCAGAATGTTTCGAGGGTGATGGTTTAGGGATGTTTCTCCAAAACTTTGATTCCCAAGTAACACACCTTGTTATGTAATGATCAAAAATCCATCTTTAAGACATGATCTCATGTATTTTTCTAGTACACATAACTTAGTTTTGGTATCTTATATGACCAAAACATTATTGCGATCTATTTGAAACATCTTTAAGGTCACACAAGAAGTTTTTAGATACAGATTTAGGACTAATAATATGTTTTTAAGATGTATTGAATAACATGCATTGGACATGATGATGTTCAATCTTGTTAGTTTCTAGCATCATAATAACAAAAAAGTTATTATCAAGTAATTTCAAAGTAAAAACAATTGCAGAAATACTTGACCATGACATGCTTGTTTGAGAAATGTCAAACGAACAGAAGTCATCAAAGATTGTTATGATTGAGAAAAATATGTTTGTTTATGAGGAGAATATTCACAACTCATAGTAAAAAATGACAATCGTTTTTGACCAAATCAATTATTTAATAAATATCAGAAAGCTAAAGATTGACTAAATATCGCTTAACAAAATATCATATGCGATGTCATTTTTATGGTGCAACTTTGGGTTTTACTCCTGCAGAATTTATGCGCCGTTGTAAAGATTAAAAACCAACAGAAAATTCTCTTATATTTTGCAAGTTTGCAGCATCTCTGTTGGAATCATCAAAAATTGTCATGGTGGATTAGACACATGGTCTACACTGTCGCATTAAATTATTTTTAAAACATAAAAAAATGTCTAGATTATCGATCAATTTTCTTTCTTACTCATCATGTATCATCTCAATCATCGACAAAAAAATGCATCTTTCGATATTTTTAGTGATACTTGTAATCAAAATTTCAACCGGCAGTGTATTTTATGACGTGAAGTTGAAATTGAGTCCAAAATACATCTTTAGAGCAGTATAATAACATACTCATGATGGTTCATTGCAAATTATTTGAGTTAGTTATTATAACATCATAATAACCATATTATGGCATCTTCTTAGTAAAATGTCATTTGGCTCCATTAATTTGAGAGAAAATGACGTTTCTTGTCGTCCGTCACAATGATTCAACTGCTGATGGGGATTGTTATTGCATGTTGTAGTTCCGAAAAATATGTTTATTTTTTTCTTGTAGTTAGACCAATCTGTATCTATTTCTTAACAAGATATCTTGTAAATGGGCTAGGTCTGCTTTTTAATCGTTATGAAAAAATTATAAAAAGTAATGGGAATTCATAAACATATTCATCATATGCATAACAAACATAGCTGTCAAATTCGGTCTGTGTCTAAATCTGCTAGTTTGATACTTGTTGTATTCATGAAATTCTGCTTTTAGCTTTACTTTTCAATAACTTGATTATAACCTATTGGTTTTTGTGATGCTATAAACAATCAAGATAAGACATCGTCTTGTCAAAAGCATGCTATGCACAGTGATGTCCATATCCTCAGTGTGGTAGAGAGAGATATTAAATTTTCCACACACTCTTTCTACCTCAATGAGAGCTCTTCTCTCTTGTTTATATTCACCCCCGTGTTTGCATGCGGGTAGCGCATGTGAGTGGAGAAAAATGGTTTTTATTCACACTACACTCGGTCGCTCTAGAGTGAGAAGAAGAGCTCTCAATTTCACAGAAGTGAATCCAGTTAAATTCCCTGACGCGTGCGTACCTCACTGGCGCGGGCTCTTCTGCTAATATGCAGCAGTGATTGCAAATTCGCTTTGACGCTACATAACTAAGGAAGAAAGAATAATGTTTGTTCCCGCTTCGTTTTTCGAACATTTTCTGCAATTCCGACGATATTTTAACCTCAATCGCACCAGCGAATCACAGAAAGAGCACTGGTGCGTCCTCACCCCAGCGTACGCGGCAGTGATCGCAGGCGAGAGCGCGTGGGCGAAGACAGATGAGAGCACGTGAGCCCGGTGGTTTAAAAGAGAGTGTGGTTCACTCACTCCAGGTAATCCCATCACAGGCGCACACTTCCGCTCTGTCTATTTTTCACCGAATAAAAGAGCAGTTTGCTTTATCTGAGGTGAGTTATGGTTGTATCCTATGTGAAGGTACAAATCTCACGCATCGGCGCAACATTAGTGCGAAATGCCATCTCTGGCTATGCAGTGCATCTTTAAAACTTCTTACGCGACCTGAAAGATGTTATAAAAAATTCGGTCAATTGCGCTGATTTGGTCATATATGAGTCGAAAATAAAGTCATATGTTCTAAAAAATACATGAGTGATATGATAGGCCAATGTTTTGCGATAACATCCTCTCAGCTTTTTCATGACAAAAGATGTTTTTCATTTCATTTTTAATACTCCTGTATAACATAATTTCAATATAACTGACCAAAGAGATGTTTTTGGTGTTAAAATCAACAGTAAATATTTCATCGATAATGTTTTCAAGAACCAATGGCTACCCTTCGTCAAAAAAACACAACAAGAATGCACCACACTGTTTCCAACAAGACTTTGTACCGTTCCACTGAGCAAAAGCTAAACAGGCTTGGTGTGAGGACAATTTTCCAGATTTCATTTCGTCGGAAGAATGGCCTGTCTCTTCGCCTGGTTTGAATCCTCTCGACTTCTATGCATGGAGCTAGAAGCTGGGCAAACTAGGGAATACCAAAGGACTAACCGAGGAAACTTTTTTAAACAATGTTGGTTAAAATATGGAATGACATGCCTCTAGATATCCTGAGTGCCAGCTGTGATGCTTTTCAACAAACGTTAAAAGACGTTCAAAGACGTTAGCCCTTCTTTCTGTAAAGTTCTCGAACTTTCTGTGGTACACCCGCTGTTGGTTCCGTACGGTATCCTCAGATATGCCCGCCGTGGCGATTATCCATCTTCTCTTGAAATCATTGGTACCATTTGCTTTCTTCTTAGGTTTGAAGAGTTTCCGCCTAACTAGAGGCCAGTACTTCTCTATTGGGCGAAGTTCTGGACAGTTTGGTTGATTGGCTTTTTTTGGCACGTATTTGACCTCTTATACCTTATAACATTCCAGGACGGATTTCGCATAAGTAGAGACTTGAGAGGTAGAAGTTTGAGACTTTTAACTACAACCAAAGATGGCCTGCCAAATCAAATAATTCTTCGGGGATTTGGACGCCTTCTTTGTCCAGGAAATGCTTGGTAACGGTGTTCCTTTGCATTGCAGTTTGAAAAGCCACATGCAGAAGTCCACAAGAATGTTTGCAAAAAAATGGTATAGCGCTCCTTAGCACGACTTTTTGCAGTGAAATCTTGCGTTACGTATGATTTAGATTTCCCAACTTTGCGAGTCACATTTATCACAAAAAGATTGCGATTTTTTGTCCATTTTTCGGGAGCATACTTTTCTATTTGTTCCACTTCCTACCTTCCAATCCACTGTCACAAATGATTTGCAAATCTTAACACGGTACTTTTAGGAAGTTTTAGTTTCTTGGCAAGATCCCTTACCGATAAATTTGGATTTTGCTGCCGTTAGTACAAAATGCGCTTGCACTCTTCCACTTGATTCGATGCCATTTTATTGAATATAACGAGAATGTAAACATGTTGTACCACAATATAAAGTGAAGAGTTTCAGCGATCCGTGAAATAAATCAAAATTTACACTGAAAGAAGAGTGTCAGAAATTCAACGTGGACAGGCTTAATTTATGACGTGACTGGATGACGTCCATGACATGACATTCCGTAATTCTAGCATAACATCAACAATTAAATCCTATGAAGCTGTTCTTGTAGGATTGAATAATATTCCTGATTTGATACATATTATATCTCATACATACGTATTGTTTGCATTTCATACGTATGCCAATACTTTCCTTTAATTTCCCGCTTATTAAGGCATGTTAGCGACAAAATCTAGACAGACTAAATTTGGAATAAAACAAATTTGCTGTTAGTTCAATCAAAGATGCATATTTTATTCATTTAATTGTGCATTATTAGTCTTCTTAAAACTAATAACAGTTACTTAATTAGGCTGTATGGAGAAACTAAGAACTTTTGAAATTACCCCAGCCATTAGGGTCTGTGCAGACTTCTCTGCAATCGATTTAGCTGCTTTTGTTCAAGATTTTCGAAATTTTTCTATAGTTGTAGCTTGTTGTTTATATTAAGAGAGTTCTCCCTTCGCGAGAGCCCAATACCGCTCGATAGGTCGCAACTCCAGGCAGTTAGGTGGCCTCATCTCTTTTGGTACAACATGGTCTCCATTCGCCTTATACCATTCCAAAACATCTTTGGCGTAGTGACAAGATGCGAAATCAGAATAGTGAGGTAGCATCATAGCTGCCTAGAAAAGGTAACAATCGCTTCTTTAGACATTCTTCACGGTATATTTCCTTCTTTACCGTTTCGGTAGAGATGAAGCTTTGGCTTGCTCGACCCCAGCTGCATATTGCCTTTGGAAGCAAATATTTATTGGGAAACTCGGCCTCTTTCTTCGTCCTGAAATGCTCCTCTAGGCCGCTCATGCATGGCAGTGTAATAAGACATTCACTGCTTAAAGTCTTACAGCACATTTCATCGTCTATTATCACCCAGGAAAACTTCGTCAAATATTCGCGAAACAACTTGCAAGCCCGGGTAGATCCTGTTTATCATTACGGTTCGGTACAGTTTTCACATTGAACGAATTTATACCTTGCCGGTTCTGGGAAGTATGCACGAAAGTTGGGGACATTTTTAAGTTTTCTGGCCACAGTACGTACCGAAAGATCTGGTCTCCTCTGCAATATTTGCTTCACCTTCGCATCCTTCTGGTGGATCCTGAGATCCATTTTTGTTCTGCTGTTCTCTCTGGCTGTTGTCAAACGTGTATCGAAAGAATTAAGAACGTTATGGACTGTGCTTGCAGGAAAACCAAGCTTTTTTGCAAGTTGTCTTACTGACGGATCCGGATTTTCATTTGCACTTGCTGTTCTTTCGACGCCTTTTTCGATCTCAAAGCTTGTACAGTGCGATGCATTCGTTCAGCCGCACCAGTGTTTTTCTTGGTTTTGAAATCAAATGAATACACTGATATAGTCTTTCTTTGTATTCTCCCATACGCGGAGTAACGGTCTATGATGATGTTGTTTGAGAAGGAAATAATTTCTCATCATCATGAGGCTCTAGGAGTAGACAGCACTTTTTTTGCTAGAACAAAGTTTTTAAGAGAAAGTATTGATAGTTCCATTAGCGCACGGCAGGCTGTGAAAATTGAATAGAAGTAGATTGAAATTGAGCGGAGGGCATTGTGAGGTAGTATTTCGAAACTAATTACAGTTACTTAGCCTCATGCTGATGAGAATTTATTTCCTTCTCAAACAACATCATCAAATGAATGTTAAATCGTTTTATTTTTCAATCATTTTATTTATCTCTCCGAGCTATAAAAGTAACACGATTTCTTCCAAAATTGTTCCTCTTATCTAGTTAAAATCAAAGAATTATAATAACAAAGGGTTGCATTCGTTTAGCAGCACTTCCATTTGTTCCCAGCAGTCCTTGATGCATGCCTTCAACTCATTCACGGTAAATCCTAAAGGGTTTGAGCTGTTTAGTGGAATGCCTGTAACTAGAAATTAGAAGAAAAAATAGTATTCTCCATTTAATTCCAACTACCTTTGCTTATCTTCGACAGATACGCGTATTTCGTCTACAATGTGCAGACTTCTTCAGTGTCTCGTACTAAAACTCGAGTTATTAGTACGAGACACTGAAGAAGTCTGCACATTGTAGACGAAATACGCGTATCTGTCGAAGATAAGCAAAGGTAGTTGGAATTGAATGGAGAATACTATTTTTTCTTCATTCACGGTGTCGAATTGGCGTCCATTTGCGTAAACCTTCGATGCCAGTATGCTGCAAAGGTTCTCAATAGGGTTGCAATCGGGCCTACATGCTGGCGATTCAAGAACGGTGATTTCTTTCGACTCAAACCATGCCTTGGTCTGTCGCGACACATGGATTGAAGCATTATCTTGCTGAAAAATAACCTCTTCGTCCAAATAATCTTTCAATAACGGCACCAACACTTCTTCCAAGAGGTCGCAGTAAGTAGTCGAGTTCGTTATTGTGGAGATCCAACAGATGGGTAATTTGGAATCACAGGAAAATTCACCCCATACCATTACAGTTCCCCCTCTAAAATTTCTCTTGGATCGGGTTACTCTTTTATCCCTCAAATCGTGCCAATAATGACTGTAGCAGTCTGGGCCGTCGAGGTTAAACTTTTTCTCGTCAGAAAATATGACCTGACGCCATTGGTCAGTCCAGGACATACGATTCTGTGCGAATTGTAGTCGGTTTGCTTTGTGCTTTGGCGTAAGTCTGGGTTTAGGCTTTGGTTTTGTCCATTTGATGTTCGGGCTCTGGAAGATCGAGTTTGGCAATAATCTGGCGTAGAAGGAGATGTTCGCTCATCACCATGAGGCACCAAGAGTGAACAACAATGTTTTTGGCTAGAATGAAAGATATGAAGAGAAAGTTTTGATAGTTCCGCTAGTGTATCGCATCGCTTCACGGTGTTTCTCTCCGAGGTCTCTACGTTGGAGACGACGAGAAAAACTTTAGTGATCGTCAGTCGGTGCGAATCAAAACAAACCCAAAAAAGGAGAGAGTTCCTCTCCCTTGTGCGCATCAGTAAACAGAGTGCACACAATAGATCGCTAGAATAACCATACAAGCCACAGTGGTACATGAGCGTCTTTCCATGCGTCAATTTTTGCCTGTTGAAGTGGCGGACTTGTTCCGTTGCTACAACCTACCCCGCAGTGGGATGTTAGGTAAAGATTGACGTCTATGGTTCGAGTACCATTGGATACATGCCCTTTCGCTCAATTTTCAAAAACATCTGTTAGATTTTCCTACCTGCCGTACTCTGACGGAACTATCAACACTTTCTCCTCACATCTTCAATTCTAGCCAAAAACATTAATGTTCACTCTTGGTGCCTCATGGTGATGAGCGAACATCTCCTTCTACATCATAATCGTTACTCCTCGCACGGAGAATATATAACATAACAATTAATGTAAATAATCTGGCGACAACTCAAGTGGTTTTTGATAGCTTCCTCTCGGATTTGTCCTTTTTTGCCGAGCTGTTAGTTTCGAATTCCCCTTTTTTCGCTTCTTATTCCCATACTTCTGCGGTTTCTTTCCATAGTTCCGAACAACCTTTACGGATCTATTGATTTTCCGGGCAATCTCACGATTACTGAGACCAGTATCCACCAGAACTCGGATTTGGCCTTTCTGCAACTCGTTCAAGCGTTTTGTCTTTCTCTTACCTAGACAAATTAACTTTATTGCAAAATACAACACAGTACACAATGAAAATTCTTACTGAGGTGCAAAAACAGCATAAACTATTGAGCAAACTTAAATGCTTTCAAAGAAAATCGCGATAAAGGATGTCGTTTGCAACGCAACGGAAGCAGGAAATATGGCGATAAGTCTTCTACGACAAGTAAACAGCGCTAGAAAGCTTTTATTAGTGTATGTGGGTAATGGGTAGTGTATGTAGGTAGTGGGCAATGGATCTCACTACTACATGCATATACTATTTGATTTATTGCACTGAAATAAAAAGATCACGGCAAAATTTTATAAATGCGGCTAAATAATTGCAACGCGCTGTAGTTTCACCAAAAATTGATTTAATTCAATGTGTCTGTTCATTCACGTTCAACAGTCTGCGAAATGTTTCACGCGTTGATGAAGTATTTCCAGAGATATACGTATTTGGGGAGTGTCCAGATTTTGTCGCGAACAAGCCTTATCTTCTCAGTGGTGCGAAAATCATTACTTCTACGCCGGACAACTCTTCTCAACCTCATGGCCACAACACAAGGAACACTTTATTCCAATTTAAAGAAAATCCTATGTGTTCAAAATTTCAGATAACGTTTACCATCAAATGCTTCTTGCTTTCAATAAACAAAAAAGTGTTTTCAGAACCTTAACCATATCAATAATTAAGACAGGCCTAAAATCTATTCGATTACCACCAACGACCGAAGTGGGCGGTCCCCACCGCCCACCAGGAAACCAACAGAAAACCACGCCGTGCAGATCGTAAAACTGGGTCACATGACTCGGACCCGGGGGACGATGCCCGTTCAACGCAAATCAGCTGTAACCGTACGATCACACCATCTAACTTGTCTTTGTTATTCTTTTGCGTTCAGTTAGAGTCGATTTTTATTTTTCCTGGACATCGGAATCGGTAGACATGAGGAAAAATAAGACTTTTCGTCAGTTACATCACACCAGAGCGTCAGCTCGCTCGCTCGATCGCTCATTGCTCTCCACGACGGTCATCAAGTGGTCCGAGACATCATCGTTATTTTTGGCCAAACATGAATCACAAATCCACCGTTTGACTCCTTGACGAACGTCGACACCTAAGTAGTACTTACTCTCTTTCTCACCTCGCCCGACTTATAGAGAGGTATGGTAAATTTGTTCCCCCTCACAGATAGAAACACGGAGGAATGTCAAACAATAACGCGCGTCAACTGACAGACAGACAGTCGGTCATCATCATCATCATCATCATCATCATCGCACCTCAAGCAGCGTTGCGCACGCTAATTTTAACGCGATCGTCGCAATTTTTCTTCTAGATACACAAAGTAATAAATAATCGTCCTCTTCTAAAAATGCGTGGCCTGCTGCGCGGTGAGGGAACATCAGGAATGCACTTCACTTTCCGACTCGCCAAAAGGGTATTCCCTCAGAGGCAACAACTCAGCAAAGCGCAACGATTGCTGTGTGAGTGAGTGCGGGACGTGCTCCCGCAACTCCCGGTCTGCTGCGATTTGGCGGAGAAATTACTCGCCAAATTCGAGCTTTTCTCCCCCAAAATCGCAGAGCAGACTCTTGCTCGGATTCTGCGGCACAGATCAGTCCGCGAGTATCCGTCGACCGAGTCGGTTCCCCTGCTTTGCTGTTCGGTGGTAGTCACGGTTCAAACGTTAAACGGAGATAAATTGGCCCGGAGGCTGAGGCGAACCTAGGTGCAGGTGACAGGTGTGTGTGCCGCACGAGCCAACGTCATCGAAACGGGTGTGCGCGCGCGGTTTTCTGTGTTGGAAAAGAACGTTTTTTTTTCTTCTGATGGCTGTGGTTTCGTTCTATTTTCGATCCCGCAAAAATTGAAAAGAACAGGCAAATGTAGTTCGCGTACGTAGATGATAAGTCGCCGTCGGTTTCGTCGGAATTGAACGGGAGGAAAATATTTCGAATTATTTTCACTTTCGCACGCCCTCTGGTGGCGGTTTTTTTATGATCTTTTCTTTTTGTTTGGTCAACGACTGCTTAGATCTTGTCGGAATCTGTACCTTCGAATCGCGACTTGGAATGCTAAACAGCTGATGCGAAGCGTACATGAGACGAGGACGAAGATCTAAAGAGACGTTGGAAAGTGCGAGTGCTACACTTTTTCGCGATTATTTTGGGTGAAATATGAAGTGAAATGTAATAATAATGATGATGATGATGATGATTCTGATGATGACAGAGAAGAGTTCAGAAAATACGGAGTCGCTCCTCTGTTGTTGTGTTATTGGGAAGTGAAGAAACAATCAAGATGATTGAAATGTGATCCACCTCTTGACACCCACAGGAAAAGTCTAAAATTTGCCATAGAGAAAAGAAAAATTGTGTATTTGCGTTGACATCCTAGAAGCAAGTTAAATTTACTGTCCGCTTGACGTACGTTATGGTCGGTGTTTGTGATTTTGAATCAAGTTAAACGACGAAAAGAAGCAACCATGCCGCTGTACTCGGAGCTATACTACAACTACATCGGCAATGCGCCGGTCATTCCGTCTCCGCTATCCTCGTCGATTCTGCCGTCTTCAAACTACTCACCACCAAGCTATGTTGGAATGTCGCGAGGATTTCAGAGCCCCATCATCGTGGGACGAACGCCGTCTTTCACCAGGGGCTACATCCCAAAGCTTACTCCCATCACAGAGACTCCGCTCACTTCGGCCCGTGTAACGGCCTTGACGCGAGCCAACTCGTCCAAGTATCATCCCCATACTTCACCGACCTACCAGAAGCCACGACGTGTCATCAACACCGCAGACATCGATGTCTCAGCCAGTCGATACGTACGAGATCACACCCCCAAAAGATTCCTCCCCTCATCGCCAACCTCATCCTCCTCCCCTGATCGTAACAATAACATCACCAGCACCTCCATCTCCACCCCATCCGTCACTTCCTCCATATCTTCATCCTCAACGTCCATGAGCAACCGAGAGCAGGAACTTATGGATCGCGTTGAACAACGCAGGCAAAGATCCACCATCAATCGCAATAGGACCGTCGTTCGGCTCAACACAATCCGTGCCCGGAGCAAGTCCCGCGGCAGTCGAGGCAGCACTGAACGTAAATCTCCCCACCGATCACCCGATCCAGAACCATCCTTCGAAGAAGAAATGCTACTCTACAAGGAACCTCAAGCCAAGAATACCTCATGGAGAGATCAATTTAGAGACGAGCTCCTACTGAGGCCGAAGAAAGTTGAACCCATAAAAAGCCCCGGAGAACTCTTGCTGGAGAAACATCTCATCCGTGAAGGCGAAGACACGCCAATGCTCTTGGAACAAATTATCGTCAGCACCTCCCCAGTCATGAAACGCCGTGGAACTATTCGAAGAAAAAGTGCCATCAAAATCCCTAGCTTCCATGAAATCTGCGAAGACATCAATTCGGACAAACTGGATGACGGCCTTAACGCCGGCGAACTCCGGCGACGGGCTTCGCAAATCATCGAAGATGAAATAGCTCAATTCCAGCAGGAGCTCCAAAAAGCCAACGGAATCATCAACGACGATCTCGAAGAACGGCTGAAGGATGCACTCGAGCAACAGATCGTTGAATCCACTGTCGTCGAAGTTCCTGAAAAGAGAAAGCAGAAAAAGGTCAAGCGCACCCGAACGAAGCCTCTACCAAAGATCGACGTCGACTACAAAGTGGTGTACGATCAGGTGGATGCCAATGGCGTCCCCATCAAAATCACCATGGATTCACCCGTAATCGAATCTTCCGTCCCGCCGAAAATCCTGGCCGAAGTGGAACTGATCGAAGAGTGTTCCGTATTCAACCTGCCCAAAAATTCAAAGCGAGCAAGCGGCGACTCCAGTCCGGAAACCAATCCAAAGAAAACAGTGAAAAAGACAGCCAAGACGACAATTGACCAGGAGACTCTTTCCGCACCTCCTCTGCAAAAGATTGAAGTCCTGATTATTGACCTACCCGAACCGAATACCGTTGTGATGAAACCAGCGATACAGGAACCCACCAGAAAGATAGAACAAACGAAGCCACCGGCAGAGAAAAAACCGGAACCACCGGAGAAAAGGACGCTAAGCGATCTGGCCGAGAGAAAAAAGACATTGGAGCTGCAGAAGAAGATGGAGACATTGGCAAGACTCACCGAGCGGAGGCCTCCAAATGAGTCAAGCCCGATCGTCCCTTCAACAGTGGAAGACAACAAAAAGACTGAGCTAAAGCGGACCGATCAAGCTGATGCAAAACGTCAGCCGAAGGAGGAGATTAAACCCATGGAAAAGACTGAAAAAATGAAGAAGGTTGGTGAAGTGGCCCTTCCCAAATCAATCGCACCTGTTCAAACTGAGAAAACAAAATCGGCGACAACGGGCCCTGTCTCGAATCTTGATTTAACCCCAAAAGTCCCCGATTCATCTATAGATTCTCCAAAATTGAAAGACCCGCAAACATTGAAAAAGTCTACCATGGAACTAGATGCTTCCAGAAAAGCCATAGCTGAGACGCTTCCAAAACCAGTACCGCAGTTAATAAAGCAAACCACGGAACAGAACTCCGTCAAGAAAGTTGCGACTGAAATGCCTCCGAAACCGGAAGCTGCCAAGCTTCCGTTGATGAAAACTGCTGACAAAGTTGACCCTGAAGCACTTGTGAAGCAACCTCCGAAATCAGTTGTCCAAGAACCCTCACAGCTGAAGAAACCTACCACGGAGTTGGATTCAGGAAAAATAGTTGCAGTTGATACTCCTCAAATGGATTCACCAAAACCAGTGACCCTGGATCCTTCAAAGATCGTTTTAAAGAAGTCTATTGCGGAACCCACTGCAGATGGAACACCCGCAAAAGAACCTCCAAAACCGTTGGTGGTTCAGGATTCTTTGAGGAAATTTACCCCGGTGCCGGCTTCAGTAGAAACACTATCAAAAGAACCTCCAAAACCGGTAGTCAAAGAACTTCCCGCAATCGTATCGAAGAAATCTACCATTGCACCGGATCCATCTAAGCCAGTGCCAATTGAAACTCCCGAAACCCCCAAGAAGATAGAAGCCCAGGCTGAAAAACCTTCTAGTAGTGTTCCGACACCCCCGGCACCCATTGCAAAGAAAAAGCCGATCCCCAAGCAGCTACCGCCAGTTCCGGACCTCCCGAGTGATTCCTCTCAGCCAACAACCCCCACCAGAATACTCAAGAAACCATCCGACAACAAACCACAGCCACCGGACTCTCCCAAGACCAAGCTGCCCGAATCACCGAAGCCCTTCGCCGTTCCAAAACCTACTCCGGAGCAACTTCCAAAGGTGGTTTCGGAATTGGCCAAACCGAAACAACCGCTTTTCAAACCGGTTGCCCTTCGCAAAAAGACGGCGGATCTAAAACTTCCCCCTACGCCGCAGCAGCAGCAAGATGAACAGGACTTCTGGAGCAATATCGGAATGCGGGAAACGGTCTCGTTTGCGCGCCGGAAGGAACACATCGAGCGGAGAAACCAGATGGTTATGCTCAATTTTTGGGAACAGGAAGACGAGAGTACCGGGGATGAACCGCAAAGTAGCTCGCCGCCACCGACTGTGAAAACGCAGCTACCGAAAGAAGAAGCTCCTGCTCCGGCTGTCCCAAGAAAGGCATTCGAAGTAACACCGGTAAAGCTGGAAGACCACAAGACGTCCCTTGCCGTGGAGGAACCTACAAAGGAGGTGCCAAAGATTGGATTGAAAAAAGTACAAAAACAGGAGGAATCTCCTGTGGGTAGTGTTACAAAGATGGGAGAAGCAAAAGAAAATCTTCAAAAGATTAACTCAGCAAACTCTAACGAATTGCAAAAGACTAAAGAACCTGAACAGGTTTCTTCAAAAACTGGTTTTAATGGGCTTAAAAATGTCCTCGAGGCAAAATCAAAGGATCCTTCAACAGATAAAATTAAGAATACAGACTCAAGTGAACAAGCTTCAAAGGCAGGGGCCACTAGTCTTAAAAAAGTGGACGAACCCAAGAAAGCGCCAACTGAAACGGGTTTCTTAAGTCTCAAGAAGACTCCCGCGGTAGAGTCGATAGAATCACCAAAGGAGTCCATCAAGACTAAAGAAACCCCTGAATGTCCCAAAGTAGGACTTATATCTCTGAAGAAGACTCCAGTGACGGAGACCAAGGAAGCTCCAAAGGAGGTTAAAAAGACTTTGGTTCCGAAAGAACCACAGGAAGAAACTCCGAAAGTAGGCATCCTCGGTTTGAAGAAAACAACCGCGGTGGAGATCAATGATTCCACGACAGAAGCTCCAAAGAAAAAAGAATTACCAGAGGAACCAAACAAAATACTCGGTCTCAAGAAGGCCCTGGCAGTGACAAAAGCCGAGGAAATTCCTCCAACTTCCAAAGACCCTGAATTGAACAAACTCGTTGTTCCAGCAGGTCAAGAATCATCCAAAAAACTAATCAACCAAAAACTATCGCCAAAGGAGATGATCAAAGCCGTAGCGCCCACTATCGCCGCCGAGGCGGAAAAGAAAATGGCTCAGGTGCAGAAAGTTCCCAAGAAAATCGAACAGGAAAAGCCGACCATCAGCACCGTCAAGCAGGAAGCCACTCCGAAAGCCAAACAGCCCGATCAACCGGTGGCCGTTGAACCCAAGCAAGCGAAAGCCGCCGGAGCCGAGAAAGCCGTCGACGTAGGCCCCCCCGAAGAGAAGAAACCAACGACGAAGATTGTGAAAAAGGTGATTAAAGTGGTTAAGCCGAAGGGGCAAGCGGATGCAGCCGCCAAGGCCGAGGCGGACCGGCTCGAAGCCGAACAACGCCGGAAAGCGCAGGAAAATGTCGAAAAAATGAAAGCCAAAGTTAACCAAATTACGCTCAACATGGGGGCGAAGATTGAGGTAGAGATTAAGGAATGTGCCAAGTGCCAACAGGCGACGCTATCGGACAAAGCAGCGACGCTTCCTGTAAACAAACCGACAGCAAAGTCGAAGAAGCCATCAACCGCCGATGATAAGCCGAAGACGGAAGAGGGAAACCTGACGAAGAATAAATTTGGCGTCGTATCCAATTTAAGTAATCTATCTGTAGCGAACACTAGTAATCAATTAGTAAGCCAGCAGGTGTCGACGGGCGCGGATCAGCAACAGAAAAAGAAGAAACCTCAGCAGTCGAATCAAGTGAATCAGACTCGGCGTTACTCTTCCAGCAGTAGCGAAGAAGACGCAGAAGACACAGCGGCCTCGGAGACATCGTTTTCAGGTATCGAGGACGACTGGTCATCGGACGGGGAAGAAGAAGACGACGAGATGGCCAACGACAAGCCAGAGAAGAAGAAGTTTGACCCGCAGAAGCGCGTCAAGTTGAACATTGAGCAGATGCGCAAATGCTACTCCAAAGAGGAAAAATGCCCGATTGTGTTGGTGGCACGTCCGCGGCCTCTGTGGAAGGTGAAGCGACGCGGACATGGGCACAACCGGAAGGCAGACCTTACCAGCAGTAGCAGCAGTGGCAGTGAAGACGAGTCCGGAACTGCCTCCTCATCGGGAACGGGGTCGACCGCGGATACTTCGTCCGATCTGAACACCGACAGCAGCATCAACAGCAGTCGTGGTCCCAAAGACAGCAAGAAGAAACAAGTGAAATCCGGCAGCAAAACCAGTGACGTCGGTAGTGACATCTATGACAATCCAATGGTGATCCCGTTGCACTCGGAGCCGAAGAATTCCGCGGTTGTCAGCAACAAGGATGAAAACAACAACGAAAGCACTGGCCAGCTGCCGGTCGACGGTGAAGAAGGTGAAAATGGTGAAAATGACAAGAACATTGGAAACCACGAAGTTCGAAGCACCAGTACCAGCAGTCATGATTCGGGTTTCTGCGGCGGTGGAACCGCACCGATCAGCCCCAAGAAAGCCATGGGTAAGTGGTCATGATCAAGCACGTTCAAGGTATAGGAAAAATCGATTCACACACAGCTCAGCCAGGCGGCACGGGGATCGATTTCTTTTGATCTACTCTCGGCCCGTTATACTGTCAATGCTTCTTCGCCAATGGTCGTTGGTCCTTCGGTTCGGTCGATCGATCGTACCGTTGAGTCATCCACGCCCATAATCAAAGTGAGACTTACGCAACGTTGCGTAATCAGTCTTTCTCTGTCTGATCTGTATCGTTTTGACACCGGAAGCCCCAAGCCTTGTTGGAAAGCCGAAAGCAATTAATCAACGACGGATCAGTAAGTTCGATTGTTTAAAAATAGAGAGGCGGAGTAACGGATGTTATTTGTTTTGTCATTCGAACAACAGCGGACATGTGACGATGAGGTGCAACTGTGAATGGGAAACGTTGGGTGGCGCAGGAGGCTGTGTCGGTAGTTGTTTACTTGCCAATATGCACAACGGCAAGCGGCGAGGTTTGTGTTGTGTTGTGTCCGATTCAACCTGTTGTGTCTATTCATGAGGAAGTGTGGCGTGGAATATGTGAAATCGTGGGTTGAGTACCCCCTCGCTCTTGAATGCCGCTTTGCCTCTTTGTCTACTTCTCGGATTGGGATTTGTGCACTATAGCATCTGCTGCCTAAAATTGTTGAAACCCCCTTCGCCATCAGCTGCACAGCACCTGCGGGTGGATCTGTTTGTTGTGGGTGACAAGAGAAAAGAGAGTTTGATTTGTGAAATCCACTTTGATTTGCGAGTGTTTCTACTTTTTCTACTTCAACAACTCACGAATGGAAAAATGAGAGCTCCTTCAATTGAGACAGTTGCCCCTGTCCCTGCATAGGGTAGGTAAATGCCCCAATAGTTTGCTTTACTATAGGAGCATTACCGTCCAAGCACAATGATAACGGAAACGAAACGGCAAGTTTGACAGTTGCTGAAAATGACTTAAATATTTCCAATTAGAATCGGCTTGGAGCCTGTTTTCTTTCCGACCAGCAGGTTTAACCAGATCAGGCTCTGCCGTTTGCCGTTATCGTTCAGCGTCCGTTACCATTGTGTTTGGGCCATTAGTGTTCGAACAGTTGTGTATTGAGACTCTAAAGCCAACTATTGGTACTTTAACGCAGCTTACTGGAGCGTTACCCCTAGATCGTTTTTTATATAAAACTCAGCAGGATCTGAAATTTGGCCCTTCTGTTATTCCGAAATTTTTATTTCAACTGTACTCATTCGATAGTCAACACCAGCGGCGTCAAATCGAACATCAATCTACGCGAAAAATCTAAAAAAAACAAACAAACAATTCTACACGCTTTTTCCAAACAATCCAAAATTTAGTACGCTTCACACAAATAAGTCAATCCAGGTTGAAAAAAGAAGAAGAAACCTAGTGGTGATTAATCTGACAGCTCCCATGTTAAGGTAAAGACAGAACATTTTAAAATGCTTCTAAAATATTCAAATGAAATTCTAATTAAAAGCGGTTTGTTGCATGGTAGCAAAAAAATCCAACACTGCAAAATAGGGGCACTATTTTTATTTTATTTTTATTTTGCTGAAAATATCTTAATTGGGTAGTTTTGGATATTTCTTCACTATACAACAAACCGATTTTAAATAAAATTTCATTTAAATTTATAAAAAGCATTTTAAATTGTCCGTCCTATACTTTAACATGGTAGCTGTCAGATTTATCACCACTCTTTTTCTTTGTCTTTTTCTTTTTCCAACCTAGATTTGTCTATTGTAAACGTGCTACTCCTGCCATCTTTACTAGCTTCTGAGTAATCATGCTTTTGACCGATTAGAGGCTGTGTTCCAATTCGCGATTTAATTTTAATTTTACCTCAAATTTGACAGATGGAAAAAGATCGATTAATCGATTAGAATCCCTTTGTTATCGATCAACAAACTTTCAATAAGGTTTCTAAGGGCATACGGGTGATAACGGCAAAATTGAGTTGCCGTCAATCAGAAATAAGTTAACTTGAGTAGCAGACTCAATCGATGATTTTCCATCTGTCAAGTTTAAGTGAAACTTAAAATTAATTCGAGAATTGGTATACAGCCTGAGTCAATCGTACTCAATTTTGGGTTGTTTAGAATAGCGTATAGAGTACTACTAGGGTATGGCTCAGCAGCATTTGTAAACAAACCGCTGTAAGACCGTTTCCCTGGGTCACACAAATCAACAACAAAATCGTTGGAACTGTCATAACTTCCATGAAGGATTCAACGCTTTGCGAGTTTAGCTCTTTCAATACTTTGTTTGAAAATGCTGGTGGGCCTTTTTCTATAATAAGGCTGTGTTCCAATTCGCGAATTAATTCCAATTTTACTTAAACTTGGCAAATGGAAAATAATTGCTTAAGTCTACTACTAGAGCTGACTAATTTCTGGCAGACGGAAACTTAATTTTGACAGACATTTTATCGAAAGTTTATTGATCGATCACAAAGGTATTTTAATCGATCAATCGATTCTTCAATCTGTCAGGTTTAAGTCAAATTAAAATTAATTCCTGAGTTGGTACACAGCTTTAGTCCAGAATTATCAAATGTAGACTGTCTGTCAGAATTGATTCAAACGTTTTGCAAAATTTTGATTGTTTGGAAACAGCGTGATAACAACGTAATTATTTACAATCTTTCATACTGCATACACCAATATTTGCAATCTTCCAAACAAGATACCTGATTCCAGCGATATCTGGCTAAAACTTATATGAAAGATCACATTAATTTATTGCAAATCTAGCATTCTCTTTTCGTGCAATCAATAACGCAGAAAATGTAAGGTTTCTTTCAAACCATGTGGTATTATTATGGTTTCAGTTGAAAACCGAATTTCTCGACTAGCGACAATCGATTTTACTCTCGTTCTGTACGTTATACCTAATGTCGGAAGTAGTGCGCTGTACGGCGCATCAGTTGCGCCGTACAGCGCACTACTTCCGAAATTAGGTATAACGTACAGAACGAGAGTAAAATCGATTGTCGCTAGTCGATAAATTCGATTTTCAACTGAAACGATAATAGTTAGTGTTATTCACTCTGAGAATTCATTGTGCACGCTATACGTAAGCAACTCATTTTTGAGTTAAAAACTTTTCAGTCTGCAGGGAGACTCCCTCAGAAATTGGTAAATATGCTTTTACTCAAAATTGAGTGAAGAAGCCTGATGAGGGAACGGAATAAAGCATGCTCAGTTGGCATTTTTTTTCTTGAGTTCCTATGACTATGTAAAAACATGTTTAAGTGTTTTCAACACACAGTAGGATAATATAAAGTATAATTAAGAATCCAATACGTCTAAACATCAGCAACTTGTTTAATTGACAAACTATTAACTGAAGAGAAAGTCAACGAAGAGAACTTCTCAATGTTGCCTAGGACCTAATGCATTGTTCTGCTTGATATATCCATTTTAAGAAAGGTGCAACGAAAGTTTCTTCTTTCAGCATTGAACAACGCGAGTCTGTCAAATTTGTTACATGTAAGTAACATTTGATTGAAGCGCCGCAAAAATCCGCAAAGCTCGTTTAACATGCAAGAAATAACACTGTGTTACAAAGAAAACATAAACATGAACTGTTAAAATGCCCTACACTCTAAGATTTTTCTAATCGTCGATATTATAGAAAGTAAAATTTTTTATCACTCACGGGGTTTACATATAGCATAGTATAAACACTATACTTAAGTCCCGTACAGTTTACCCGATTCAATACGGGCTTTGTTTACACCGTATTTCAACATAATTTATAGTTTACATGCTTGAACAAATTTGCGTACAAATGTTTTTTTTCTGAATTGTTTTATGCTGTCACAAATAATTCTTGAGTTAGGATCTCGATGTTCTTCATGATCAATAAGAATATTTACGGTGTCTCCACCGTACTTATGAGTTGAAATAGATCCTCGGGACATCAAAACACTTTAATAGATATGCTACAGTATATCTAGAATACCTACGGTACACCAAAAAATCCTTTTATACAGAACTTGATGTTCTACATGATCCAAAAGTAGATCTACGAAGTCTCAGAATACTTCAGGTAATCCAAACTATCGTGAGTTCAAGTCGTGAGGTGCTACATGATCAAAAAGGCTGTTTACGTTGTCTCCACCGTACTCAAGACTTTGAATAGCTCCACGAGACGTCAAAACACTGTAAAAGACATGTTGCAGTATTTCTAGAATACCTACGGTACTTCAAACTATCCTTAAATACAGATCTTAATGCTCTACATGATCAACAATGTGAACCACGATTTTGTTTGTCTTTATTTGAGAGACATTCAGCTGATCTACGATGTCTCCAACGTACTTATGAGTTGAAGTAGCCCTGGGACATCATATCACTGTAATATACCTGTTACAGTATTTCTAAAATACCTCATGTTTATTCAAACTATAAAAGAGTTTAGATCTTGATGATCTACATGATCAACAAGGCTATTTTGATGTTTCCACCGTACTTCTGAGTTGAAAAAGCTCCACGGGAAATAATAACACTGTAATAGACATGTTACATTATTTATAGAATACTTACGGTTTTCCAAACAATCCTTGAATACAGATCTTTATGTTCTATATGATCAACAAGAAGATCTACGATGTCTCAATCGTACTTATGAGTTGAAATAGCCCTACGGGACATTATAACACATATACATTTCACAGTATTTCAAGAATACCTCAGGTAATCCAAGCTATCCTAGAGTTCAGATCTAAATGATTTACATGATCAACAAAACTATTTTGATGTCTCCACCGTACTTATAAGTTGAAATAGCTTCAAAGGACATCATAACACTGTAATAGTCTGAACATTGTCTTGTTACAGTATTTCTAGAACACCTAAGGTACTCCGAACGGATCAAAAAGGCGGTTTACAATGTTTTCACTGTACGTATGGGTCAGAAAAACTTCATGAGATATCATTACACCTTTTTAGACATATGACAGTATTCTCAGCATATTTACTATAGTAGCACACTTGTTGCAAATAATCCAAAGTAACCATAATGTAACTCAATTAAGTCACAATCAAGTTGATGCAACAAATTATGACGAAGATGTATTGCTTGGGTATGGTACTCCATACTATCCTTGAGGTCAGATCATAACATTCTACAATATTATCACGGATATTCACGATGCATCGACCTTGTGCATGTGTAGTAAAACTTCTTGGAACATTATAAATTCGTACAAATCACACTTGTGAAGAAATCTCTCGCGGAACTTTAAAACAAACACTTCTTCAGCGGAATATCTGGAGAAATTATTGTAGTTATATCTGAAGAACTAGAGGTTAGAATTCTTGCAGCCTTCCTAGACCAAATTTGCAAAATACTTCTACAAAATCCCATTGCGGAATTTTAACAGTTAAGAATTAAATATAAATGAGATTATGAAATTCATGCAAAAAATTCTTCATACATTTCTAGAACAATTCAGGATTTCCTCCAAGAATTACTTCAGGAATAACCGTAAAGTTTTTGTGTAGTTCATTCAGGAGTCCTCCAGAGATTCCTTTAGAATCACGAAACTTCGCAAGATCAGGGATTCGTCCAAACATTTCAAGAAATTTTTGAAAACCTGCCGATGCAGTGCCAGAAGAAACTCTAGAAAGAATGTTGTGGAGAAATGTTTACAAACGTCTGAAGAATACATAAAGAAACGTCAGATGGAACATTTACAGGAATGTCTGAGAATCTTTGAGAAATTCTATAAAATGTTCTTCAAAAAATAAATAAACAAGTTTATGAAGAAATCATTTGAGGCACACACACAAAATGACTTTCAGACTGTTACCTGTGACTGATGTGTCGAAGTCAATTGTTTTACTTTGCTTCATGGTCCTAAAACAACGCACTGAAAGTAGTATTGATAAAAAGTTTGGAACCAAAATTGTACTCATATTTTCTGAATTTGAAGTTTTTAAGTGGACAAGCAATTGCCAAAATTTTTGAAAATCTGTATGAAAAAAAAACGAAAAAATCTGTATCGATCAAGATCAATCTGTGTATGTGGCAACCCTCACCTACGTTACTCTCATTTGAAATCTGTGATAGGGAAAAATTTGATATTCAAAAAAAATTATTGGCAAAGCGAAATTATACGACATATCCTTTTATTTGCGTTGTTTTTAATAGTTTACAATTGTTGAAGGATAATTTTTGACAAAGGAATTGATTCGCGGTTTTTGATGTAGACATCTTGAAAATCTAAAGAGGATTAGTTGAATTAGATGCGTTAAATTTGTTTCAATATTTCATGACGGTCCCTTTTCCCAGTTCTTCATTTGACACCCTACACTTACTATACGGCGTAGTCTACGTAAAAAAAACCTTTTTTTTAATTAGTTCGTTCATTTGTTAGGCTCAGGTGTGCGTAACCCTTTACGGAGCCGATATTCAATGTTGTTTTTAACAATGATTTATTTTTCGATGTAAGTAAAAGTTGGGTGTCACATTATAGTTTGGAAGGGACTAGGCAGGCAACTCAATCAAGGTATTATTTGCTGCTCGTGGTTGCGACATCTATGGAATCCTCGGCCCCTGTAGCCCCGTTCAGGAACTAAACCGCAGATGGGGGTGACCACAGCTTGTTGGGGAGGTACAAGTAGCACGGAAACAAAAGGATAGTTTAACTGGGATGTGAGCGATGTCATCACCTACATGAATGTCCGCACCTACATAAATTGGTTTCGACGAGGTTAATTCTGTAGAGATGGGCTTCTAGCGAGTAGTGGTTGGACATAATTCTTGACATGACACGAACGAAACCGCGACTTACATCCAAACCTTTGAACCACGATCTCGACGAAACATTTGGAATAATGGAATGTAGCCATCGCCCAAGAGAATTACTTGTCCAATCGTTTAGCCATGTGAAATTCTGCTTGTTCACCCACCTTTGCTAGAAAGTCCGCCTTCTCATTGCCTGGAATTGAACAATGTGAAGGGACCCAGGTAACCCTAAATGATCTTTCGATATACGCACTCATCTGCTCCCTTATTTTTGAAAGAAAGAAAGACGAGTGCCTCACTGTTTTCATAGGCCGAAGAGCCTGAATAGAACTGAGACTATCCGAGAAGATGAAATAATGGGCATATCGGAAATCATCTCTAATGCGAAATTGATTGCTGCCAGCTCAGCAACATATACGGAACAAGGTTCCTGAAGTTTCCGAAAGGCAGATGAGTATTCATTGTAAACACCGAAACCAGTGGATCCTTCAATGCGCGACCCATCAATGAAAAATCTACTATTGTAACCAGTGCTTGAAAATGGATTGCTTTTCACCCGTGACTGCGTGATCGCGTACGTTTTTTGCATTCACTTTGCGCAACGAGAACGGTGGAATGAATGGACAAAATGGCGCAGTCATTCTACCTTTTTTCGGTCGAGTTCATGATGTTTGTCGTAGCAGTCCTGTGGAAGATGATTTTTTCATGCATTCTTTCTTGCGCTTCTCGTGCATATTGAAAAGCCGAAACTGCCGAACGAATGGGAGCGTGCGGCATACGAGGTATTTTTGTTCGTTTCTCCACACCATCGCTTCAAT
Source organism: Aedes japonicus (assembly GCA_034211315.2). Taxonomy (NCBI): domain Eukaryota; kingdom Metazoa; phylum Arthropoda; class Insecta; order Diptera; family Culicidae; genus Aedes; species Aedes japonicus. The sequence goes on along the minus strand of JASCZW010001636.1, from coordinate 221,106 downwards.
CACGTTCTAATATACGGATTCCCCGATTACACTGTAGGACTCTGCTAGGGAATATGTTGCTCACCGAGCCCCCGCTGGAACTCGACTGATTCTATTTTCAAATCCATTAAATTAAATTCGATTGTGTCCGGTGTTTGCGCGTGGGTTTGCACGGGTCATGAAAATCTCGGGAGGGCTAGTTAACAACTTCCCCTTTATCCAATCAAGCTGAAATTTAGCACATAGACACGTAGCACGTAGCAAAATCAAATTGAGCCACCGATCCGAAAACAATATCACTGTATGAAGGGCCAAAAACGGTGGGGTGGACTCGTAAGAAGAGACACTAACACGAAACCCGTGGGAACATAAGATTCTTAACGATACTAAATGATACGATCCAATAAATCGATAACTCAATTCGTAATATTTATTAAGCTTTCTACAGGATGGCTTGTTAAGAAGGGCGCGTCACTCTCACTGAAACTGTTGGAGCAGAATTCACAGCATCATAATCGAATCGGTAGGATAACGAAAATGACAATGCTCGTTCCCGCCTAGACTCAGGCAGTCAATCAAACCATCGTCCAATCCATCGTGCATCTTTACAGCTCAATCAATGGCAGGTGAATGAAACTCTGGAATTTGATGGCCTATTGCAATTAAATAAAACATAAAACCATTAATTATACATGAATCAATAACAAATATGTATGTATTTATGAGATCTTCATTGGCCTTTCTTTTATGAGATTGATTCATTGGCCCTTTGATAATGAAAACATAACAATTCACTCTGTACAAGTTTTGTTCCATTAGTTTGTGTTTGGATGAGCCATTTCGAAAAAGCACAACCGAATGTCATACATTTCCATTAAAAATTTTACCAATAACAACATTTTTACTAAGTTATCCAGGCAACAGGCCATTATTGAGAACAATGAAAAATATCTGCCCCTAACATTTGGTCCACCCTTTTCTTGTTTAATAATAATTATTTTATCTGTGTGAACTGTCAGTTTGTGATGTGTGAATATTGTCTGTACATCGACGCAGTATTATTCGGTTTATCGGTTCAATTTAGCCATGTTTAGGTCATTCGAAGAACGAAGATAATCTGTTCAGTTTGACCAGTGAAATCATGACAAAGTTGAAAAAAATATTTACGCAGATGTAAACAACAGTTAATTAATTTAAAATGTCCGAATTGCTTTGAATTGGATCGGTAATATTGATAAGAACATAATGTAGTTGATTATCGCTGAATTAATGACATAGGGTAAGGGGATGTAATGTTAGACTTGCTCCTTCATTCGGCCTATGTACCATATATGTCATTATTTCGGCGATTATCAACAAAATCATGTTGATATCAGGATGACCGATTTATTTCAAAGCAATTGAGACATTTTTAATAAATTTATAGTTGGTCACTTCCTCGTAATTATCAATTTCCTCAACTTTTTAGACACCATGACTTTAATGGTTAAGCTGAACGGATTATCTACACGATCTTCGAATGATCTAAATTAGCCGAAATTGAACCTATAAAACGAATAATGCAGCCAATATGTACAGAAAACACACATACCCTATATGAGTAGTTCATTGTAAGAAATCGACGATGAAGTCAAAAACTAAAGTTACGTAACATCAAGATGTATCTGTACTGTTGATGATAACGTATTAATTTGTACATCATGGTGAGAAATCGATTTTCGAGTACTTTTTCAAACAGTCGTATCTGATTTTGTAAACAAAGAGGGGAAGTAAGATTCAAACGTTAAATCCTTGAAACTCATAGCACTTTCATTCAAACTAGGGCCACCAACATAAGGAATAACATTTCCCTAACATGATGGTGATGCTACTTTCCGTGAGGGTGCTGAGAGTTTTAAGAAATTGATGTTTGAATACTACTTCCCCTCTTTGTTTACAAAATCAGATACGTCTGTTTGAAAAAGTACTCGAGGATAATTCTAATGTTGCGATAGAAATGACAATATAAGATACAAGCGTTTGTTTTGTTTCATTGATTTATTAATTTTTTGATTATTTTGCGGGTGATTAATGATATTAAATTGAATTTGCATTAGTTACTGAATCTTCTGTGTTGTAGTCTTTCAGCTCAGGCAGAATCTTCTCCAGAACTGTTTGATTTAATTCTTTAAATCTTTAATTCAGTAATTCCACACATCAATATGATGGAGTTGGCGGAGTCCTACATCAAGCACGCTCAGTTGTTCCGCCAGAGTATTTTTCTGCGAACCTTCTTCACTTTCACATGATGCTGACAGCGAACCTCCGAACATACTGGTTAGGAAGTTGTCTAACTCGTCTTGCTGAGATGTGGATGGTTCAGTTACAGCTTCCTGTTGGGATCCGCGATATTCTTCATTTAGCGCAGAAATACGAGCAGATGTTTTTGTAATTGACAAATTGATACTTTTACATAAAAATATTGGAAATTAAAATAGGTCGAAGTTGATCTGGAACTCCTTGAATAGCCGTATCATGGAGAGATCATAATCAATGGAGGAACTGTGATAAGAGAAGCGTACACTAGAAGAGGAACACGGAAGGCTAAATCAGAAAAACGGAGGAGAAGTTGGAAGACTAAATCAGAAAAACAATCACTAGATATCCACAAATCAGTTGAACAATTTCAAACAATTCAAATGTACTAAATCCCATTTTCAATGTTTTTAATTAATACACCAAATCTCGAGTAATTCATGATTAGGGCCTAAAAGCCATTTGTAAACAATGACATTAAACGTTGATCGCTTACGAACCACGTGAATACTTCTATATACAGATACTCCATATGGTAGAACTAACATTCTGCTACCAGATGCTGCTTTTATTTCAAGAAAGTGATTCAAGATTCAAGAGAAATCAACATTTAAAGTCATTGTTTACAAATGGCTTTTAGGCCCTTAACATGAATTACTCGAGAAATGATCTGCTCGTAAAGATAACTGTCGTCCAAAACTCTACAAACAAATATTTCAGTAGTCCTGTAGTTTGAACTTGTGGCTTCTCAAAGTTCCTTAACTGAGTGGAAGACCTACACACGGCCAGCCGTTTCAACTCAGTTTTAAGTCATTTTTGACTCACTTTCGTCAAAAGTGGAGTCACTCAAATTTGAGTAAATGTTACTGGCATTGACAAATCAAAAACATCCATCTGATTGAGTCGATGTTTTGGATTTGTCGACTTGTCAATGCCAGTAACATTTACTCAAATTTGAGTGACTCCACTTTTGACGAAAGTGAGTCGAAAATGACTCAAAACTGAGTTGAAACGCCTAGCCGTGCATGTCAAACAGGTAAGGGTGAAAGTTTAACTCAACGCTGGATCAACAATAGAAAAGGGCCTATCAACATTTGTAAACAAACACTTCTAAGCCTATTTCCTCGCAAAGCGTAGGCCACCCACGCAAACCAATACCATCATAACCAATACCATCATCATGTAGGGGGAAGTTTCTCCTACACGACGATTCTGTAGGTTTGCGTGTATAGCCAACGGCTTGCGGGAAAAGGGGCTCAGAAGTGTTTGTTTACAAATGTTGATGGGCCCTTTTCTATTGTTGATCCAGAACGTAGAATGAGAGAGAGCGAGAGGTTTGTTTTATGACAGTACACGCTATTTCTAAACAACCTAAATTTGAGTACGATGTACTCAAATTCGTCTGAAGTATGGCTACCCAAAAGTGAGTAAAGATAGTTCGCAGTCGTAAGATGACAAACAGTCAACATCGGCTTGAATCCAATCGATGTTTACTAATTGTCAACTTGTTATTCCTAACCATCTTTACTTTACCATCTTTACCATCACTTTTGGGTAGCCATACTTCCGACGAATTTGAGTCCATCGTACTCAAATTTGGGTTGTTTGGAAATTGCGTGTACAAATCGAAGGTTCTGTAATGAACTTCCTCCCTGCCCTGTGTCCGTTTTCCGTAGTTAAAGCGACAGTCGGAGTGAAACTTCTTCGCTTCCCTGCTAAAAGCGCACATCACCGAAGCTGGCTGTGGAGGTGCTGACAGCGCGACGAGACGACAACGTCTCACGTTGATCATCTTCCTCAGTACCAACAACAGCAGCAGCAGCAGCAGCAGCATCCGCGATCCGTTGATTTTATTATACGTACACATGTTGATCAAGCGGTGACGGCGGCTATAAAATACATATCCAAACTCAAAAACCAAACACGACAGAGATCGGTGCGGTAAGAGAGCGGTTGGTTAGTTGCTGATTGGTGTAAACGTTTAGTGGTTCGACAAACGACCGAACTAACTGACTGCATGAAGCCGCTCTTCTACCGCTTCTGTTGCTACGAATTAATGTCAAGTTCAATGTCACAGTTGACGTGCAAAATGGCCCCATCCACGAGGCGGCAGAGAGGCACGGATTTGGGTGCTTTCTCTAAAATGTTTACCCTCGGATGGAGACCGGGCCCCGTCTTTCTATAAGGAAGGGATTTCCGTGTGTTTGACATTTCCGCTGCGAAACGAGCATTGCTCACTTGGAAGAAATATTCGCCGATCCTAACCTCACACATTCGTGAGGAAATTGACATGCTGTCACTTGAATCATTGAGGATCACGCTGAGGATTGTCAATCCTTCTAACCCAAGAATAATCAAAATCATCTCATCACCTCGTTAGATGATCCACCGCAACAGGTGGTTTCCTTCGGAGTTGACCGCGCACAGTCAGGAAGTACCTGGTTTCGCCTCCAGAGCGGCGAAATGTCTCAATCAAGGATTGGCAAGCAAGCGCCAATTATCTACAGAATCGACAACGACAGAGCGAAACGGCTTCCTAAGTGACCACCTGCCATCTCCATCGAGCTATACTTGTGAGGGTGTATGGTATAATTATAGCAACGCCAAAAATAGCCACTGTCAACACCCTCGTTTGTCTATGTTGTAGATGAGAACACGCACGCAAATGTAGGGGGTTAACGGAGGAGCAAGTTAAGGGCAAACGAACGATTTGACTCGCCTCCAGTCCAGAGGTGTCAGGCAATTAATTTTCCGGAGGGTGATACATCCGGTATGGAACATTGATTTTCTTTTCGTTTTTTTCCGAATTATGACAGCTCTCCGCTGTCAAAATGACAGCCCGTTGCATTTAATTTCAACCAATTATTAGCGGATTCCCCGACCAATTCATCAATCTTCAGCCCAAGAATGTTGCTTTGATGAGGTAACAACATTTTATTAACTAACTATTTCCAGACTCAAACAGATTAAACGTTGTGTAAACAAACCATTTTCGACATCGTGTTTTGGGATGGGATGGAAGCCAATCGTCCAGGTGTTAATTGCTAATGTGTTTACGTACGCAACCGAGAAAACCCCCCACTGAATTCGTAATATTTTAGCCGTGAAGGCGTGGGTGTGTTTGATTTCGAAATCAAATCACGGGCCCTGTCGGGGCATTTTGTGGTGAAAAACTCCGTACTACTTAAGAACAATTAGGCGAAAACAAACATGGAAAATCATTCACCCACCCACCTACCGGACTTGTGTAATGGCAAACAGGTGCTGGTGCAGAGAGGGCGAGGAGGAGTCAACGTGATCGGAAAATTACAACTATCTAGATCCTGTTCGTGTTGCAACGCATTAGAAACTAGGCACTGTTGAAAAATTGAATCTGTATGTAATTGAAAATTTGGAAATTAACACAGATTTCAGGTGTAATTATTGCTCGACAAGAGCGCGGGCGAAGCAGGCGGTGGCCATTAAATGTCAGTTGGATTGAAATTAACGGATGCTATATTTAAGCAAAACGGTGGACGGTCGCTGCCGTTTCCGTGGCATGCTATTTCAAAATAGATGATTGGGTTTATTCTGAATTAGAGAACAGGGATGCAAAATAGGAAATCATATTTTAGGAATAAGAATCATGAAGCAGAAAGCGCTTCTAGCGTTCTATACTTAAAACCGGAGCTCCGTTTTAGCATAGCACGTCTGAAGTTCACAAAAGCGCACTGAACTTCCAAGAAGTTCATCAAATTTTCGAGAAATTCATTAAACTTTCGAGGAACTTAACAAACTTCCGAAAATTTCACTGAACTTTCTAAAAAGTCGACGAATTTCGGAAAAAGTTCCCCGATCTTCCGAAAAAATCACTGAACTTGCGAAAAGAGCACCCACTTCACCGAACTCCCGCAATGTTCAATAAACTATCGAAAAGTTCACTGAACTTTCGAAATATTCGAATATTCCAAGAAGTGCACCGAACTGCCATGAAGTAAACCGAACTTAAATAAAGTACACCGAACTTCCAAGAAGTGCATTGAACTTCCTAAAAGCTCACCGAACTTTCGAGAAGTGCGTCGAACTTCCAAAATAAAACACCCAGCTTACGAGAGCTTCCGAACTTTGAGGAAGCATACTGAACTTCCGAGAAGTTCACAATATTTCCGAAAAGCTCATTGAACTTCCGTGAAGTTCATCGAACCACTGAACTGAACTGTAATACGCATCTTTATAAGTTCTACAATTCGTCGGAACACAACTTTACGAAGTAAATGGAAATAAAAAAGTTAGGGCAAAAAAAACATTTTCTTATGGTACACCCTAAGTTGATGAGGGAAAATTGCTCTAAATCGGTCAATTTTTAAGCTACAATAAAATGTATGCATGGAAATTCCATGAAATATTTTGCGCTACAACTTTGCGTAACAATGTAAACGTCTATTTCGGCAAATAAAAAAGTTAGTTTTTGTATTTCCGTGAAAATGGGGACCACCCTAATTTTAACCAACATAAAAAAATGGACCTTAGTAATACAAACCATGTTGTAGAACATCACTTTGCTGTAAAGTTTAAAGTTTAGGCGCTGGGAGCATGTTTCCCCCTAAATTCGTGATCTGGACCATAGTGCACTGTAATAGACATGTTACTTTGTTTCTAGAATACCTAAGGTACCCCATACTGTCCTTGAGTTCAGATCTTGATGTTCTACATGATCAACAAGGCTATTTGCGATGTCTCCATCAAAATTATAAGTTGAAATAGCCCCACGGGACATCATAACAGTGGAAAAGATATGTTGAAGTATTTGTGGAATACTGTAAACATGTTGTAGTATTTCTAGAGGTACTCTAAACTACCCTTGAAAACAGATCTTGATGTTCTACATGATCAACAACGCTATTTACAATGCCTCTAACGTATTGATGAGTTGAAATAGCCCCATGGGACACCATATCACTGTAATGGACATGTTTTAGTATTTCTAGAATACCTAAGGTACTCCAAACTATCCTTTAATACAGATTTTAATGTTCAATAAGGTCATTTACGATGTCTCCACCGTACTTGTGTGTTAAAATAGCTCCTACGGTGGCGTTGCGTTTTTTAAGCTTTTCCTTTTTTTATTGCAGTTTTCAACTCATTCATGGTCTACAAAGAACTTGAAGCAAATAATTAGCTTTTTTTCATTGATTTCCTCGTTTCCTTGACAAAACAACTAGTTGCTCATGGAACGAAGGGGATTGAAAAACAGCGTGGAGGACAATTAAAGAGAATGTTTCTAGGTAAAAACCATTTGATTGTTGTTTTTATCCATATCACATGAACATGGAATAATATTAATAAGCTAAAAACAACCCAAATGAACTCAAGAATAGCTTGGAGAGCCATGATATTCTGAGAATACTGTAATCTGACTATAATTGGGCAGTAATGTCCCATTGAGCTTTACCAACAGTCATAACTACGATAGAGACCTCGTGAATTGACCAGTTGATAATGCAAAACATCAACATGGACTTAAGAATAGTTTGGAGTAAAGGAACGTCCATTAATTACGTCACGCAAAAAATGACATTCTATAACTCCCCCCCCCCCCCTGTCATGGTTTTTTTATGGCCCTTCAATTTTTTTTGTACGGGTCGTCATATTTTCTCAACCCCCCCCCTCCCCTCCCCCCTTTCTGCGTGACATAATTAATGGACCTTCCCTAACGTAGATATTTTTGCGAATACTGTAATATGTCTGCAACGGTGTTAAGATTTTCCTTGTAGCTTTAACAGCTAAGAAGTACGGTCAAAACACTCTAAACCTCCTTGTCGACAATGTGCAACATCGAGATCTAAACTCAAAGACAGTTTGAATGATAAAGAGACCATACCTGTTTAATATTTTTCCAAGTTAAAAAAGTTATTTTTAAACATGTTTGCAGAACAAAGTTCATCTGTAACTCTAACTATGGGTCATATATGACCCATCCGTATTCAATCGGTCAAAGTGCCAAAAACATAGTTTTTGGCTTTGCAAAGCTTTCAAAAACGTCAAGTCCAAAAAAATTGAATGCGAGTTTCACCAAATGGTTATCGTTAGATGTATTCTTCAATATCCTTATGTATGCCTGACATGGCGCTTTTTCAATTATTGATAAGATATCCTCAATTATTCATTTGAGAAATCCTTACAAAAAAATACAAATAGACCTACGGAACGGGTATTCAGCTTTAAGGCTAGTAATGTGCATTAGGATAGGTCAAGAAATGGTCAAGAAATTCTTTTACTGTCGGAATTACTTACCTTGTATGCAGCTAAAAAGGAAAGCAAACTTCGTTACATAAGCAACGCCTGCTCATGTAATCTTCATATGGCTGTCACTTTTCTTTGCGAAATAATATTCCGTTCGATTATTTCGCAAGGAAAACTGACACGCCACCCATACTTGAGCAGTTTTCAGAATTTCTTCGGTAGAAATGGCGAAAACTACTTCAGGTCTTTACTTGTCAGCTGCATACTAGGCTTTAAGGAGCTAAGGCTAACCTAATAATATAGCCACAACCAAGTATTTTCAGTGATGAATTGTAATCGGTATGAAAAATGGAATCGCACTCCGAAAATTCAACAATTTTTATGTGGACGAATGGTTCAAAAAGAATTAAATACAATTTCGATTACATAGGAAAAAAAATCGCCATCCAACTTACCTCGGAAAAACCTTGCATGGGAGCAAATTATCAACTACCAACCTTAGTGTCATGAAAGTAAAAGTGTATATCTGAATAGAGAAGGTTGACCAAACATTTCAATCATTCTAAATAAATAAACAAAAACACTGAGAAAAACACTTGTGCAAAATTCGATGGCTGGAGTGAAAAGCAAAGTGCGGACATTCAAGATAAGAGATGAAATTGAATCAAACAAATTTCGTACATCATAACTCATTAGTAGTTTTTCATTCCCTGAAAATTTCAAAAAAAGTCCTACAAACTTTATTAAAGTTGAATCGCGCTACGAGTAATGAATTTTACATTTGTGAACGGGACCTCTTATAGCATGGTATACAATAGGTTGATCTAGGTTTAGGCTTCGAGTAACTTTTTGGGTTCCTTTCGAGTCTAAGACGTACCATAAATAAATAGGTACGCACACAAAGACCTGTAATTCATCGTGATTCAATAAGTTTAAATAGTCCATTAATGGTTGCTTTACAGTACTTTTATTAGAACTTCAAAGTTACAGAATTAGATGATCACATTTCTCCAGCTAGAACGAAATCTCGAACCTTCCTCTTGGTCGAGCCCATCAGCGCGCGCACAGGGGAAACAGTGGAATTTCTTTGATTTTGCCCGCATTCTCTGGATGTCCTTGACTGCCCCGCCGCTTTGCAATTGCCCAGTATTTTTCGATTGGGCGGAATTCCAGGCAATTCGGAGCATTCATTAGCTTCGGGACAAAATCGGACTTGTTGTCAGCATACCACTCCAGAACCACCTTAGAGTAGTGGCAGCTGGCTAAATAGGGCCAAAAGATGACTTTGCCCCTATTGTTGGGGATGAACGGCAATACAAGCTTTTTCAGACATTCTTCGATGCACTTGGGATGCCGTCGTCGAGGATGTGACGAATGGTTCCGTTTTCAGGCCCCAACTGCAAACCGTTTGCCAAATCATGGGCTTCTTGGCGAACTTGTCGGCAAACACAAACTTGAATCTTCCCGGCACATCCCCATGTCCAGTCGCGATGTAAAACTTTTGTCATCGTCTTCGATCAAAGTGCGCCCTTGTGTTCAGTCAAAACACGGTCGTACAACAGCCTTGCACGATTTTTGGCCACGGAATTCTGCGTTTGGTGTCGGGTCTGATGTTTAATGACTTTGGATCAAAAAACCGAGGTTGGCTATAACGCACCTCAACACCTTGCTGCGCAGCTGACGATCCACACTCAGGGTTCCTTGTATGTTTTGAGCACACGACAAACTGTTGTTTTCGGCATCTACACCACTTTAGCCAGCTGGGAACCTAACCACTCCGAATCTTCCAGGTGTTTGTGCCCAATATTTTTGCCTGTTTCAAATTCCATTTGATGTTATTTTTGAACGCGATCGAATACTTCGATCAAACTTGCAACAGTTGTTTTCTATAGAAGTGCAAACAAACCACTGTCAAAGATTTTTTTTTTTGCTAGCAACGCGTGAGGAGCGTACCAATTTACTATTAGTCAGCCTTCTCTTGACAACTATCTCATGACAATCTGTGAAACTATATTTTCAATTTTGGAGCTAGAGCAATTAGTGTGTGATGCATTTATTTCATGGACACCCTCATGTCCATGACCTCAACAGAAACGATTGACAACAAGGATTATAAGCAAAGGTTCCAATCGGAAGAGCAGATTTTCAAAAGACCGTAAGTAGCATATTGCTATCATGAAGAAAATCAATGTGGAAGTTTTGGAAATTCGTGTTAATTCCTATTATTGAACTAAGCTATAATATTTGGAGCAAATATGTGGAACCAATAAAGTTTAGCAAGGTTTAGCTATACATCAATAAAGATTTCCATTTAGTTGAATTGAAATCGATTTTTTCGATGGCTAGGGAAAATACGACCTCATAACTATAGACACTCAAGTAGGGTTCGGAAAGTTGTCACACTACATCCACCGGGTGCGCTACGTCATGTCGCATTCGTCAAGTCCTGTTTCGACATACATACAATCACTTGTCATGTTGCTTATGAATGCGACAAAAGTTCGTTATGGAGTAGTTTGTGACTTAAGCCGATTTTGTTTAATAATACGCTGCAGTTCGTATTATGTTGTGCATAATTCATATTGAGGAGTATTCCGTGAAAAAAACATCATTTTTGTTAACATTGTTACTTATGACCTATTGAAATTTTGCTCCTGAATTATCCGCATCATGCTATTTGTTTGTCACTAAAGTTAATATTGCGTGCATCATTTCACAATATTCGTTACAAACGAGACGCAGAAATTGCAGAACTGCACTAAACGAGCGGTAATGAATACGCCAAATAAAATGCTCAGTAATGGCGATGAAAGGTGCAAATGGGCTGAAAATTGCAGCTGCATGCTCCACAGCACTTTATGAAACACAGACACGTTCAAATTGGCATCGAAAATGACGTCAATCGTATAGACGAACTGGGTTTCTTTTAACCCAGAGGAAAAAAAAACAATCGTTACTCACCCACTTGGGACTTCCTGCGCTGAATGGTTTGTTGTACCTAGTATGTTGTTATCGAAACAAAAACAACGAATTATTTTGATGTGTACCAAAAAAAATCACTTGAAATATTTCAGAAACTTCCCAATTAATAAACAACCGGAACGGCGCGAACTCAAGTCACCCAAAAAAAAAGTAACAGCAATTAAAACTGCAGAATATTATTTTTAGTATGGTCGGTCTTGGTGTCGGAAAGAAAAAATAGCAAATAATGTTGATGACCCGATGACAGGAGGAAAAAAAAGGAACGAGATAGCGCTAAAGGGGTCGAGTTTTTCGGAATCGCAGCAAGCGTTGTCGTGTTGACTTTTGTACTTGCCAACAACCCGCTACTACCTTTCCATCTGGTGACAGTCGATTGACAGCAAGGTAGTTGGGGGATGCCAATATTTGCTAGTTTCAGTTTTGCTATTTGAGAGGATCCTGAAGTATTTTAGTCCAGTGATCGTGTAACTGTTTCGTGGTTTGTTGAAGGGAAATTGAGGTTTCAACATTATTTACTTGACGCTTGCCGAGGTTAGCGATAGGTTTTTCTCCTACATAAAATCTATTTCACTTTTCGCTTCCTCGATCGTTTGTCTATCCGACACAACACTCATTGAGTTCTTAGTCAAGCAATACACGTGACAAGCAACCATCAAACCAATTGATTTAACCATTTTCTTTCTGGCGGATGAAGTCAAGCATCTTAACAAATGCATTTTTTTAGCATTTAAATGATAATTAGGTCCCCCAAAAAAATTTAAATTAGTACGTATTGAGCAACGCTTAACCCCCCAAATATTTATCGTTTTACACTTGAACTTGAAAAGCACACCGTTATTTTCCAAGGGCACTCACTTTTGTACTTAAAATTAACGAAAGAAAAAACTCGTTAAACTCAAACGTGGTGCACAGTCTGGCCGAGAGGAGGCTCGAAGAAAAGTTATTACCGTAATGAATACGCTGTGTTGCCATACCGAGTGGACGACGCCGCCGCGCACATACTTGCAGCCTCCCCGAGTATTTCGGAAATCTCATCATAAACAACCCATCGCCGTTTGTAAGGTGAAAATAAGCCGACGGAGACTGCAACCACAACCCAAGCCGTCATTGTCGAAATTTGAGCAATGACCCAGAAGTTAATAAGTTTACGATTCAGAAAATGAACAAAACAGATTTTGCAATTCGAACCCACTTTCTCGGGTTCTCTGACAGCTTCGTTGAGATATCACAGAGTTCATCCCTTTTTCGAAAGATCTTGACACCTGTCAAGAGCGCAAAACAAAATCCCAGCCTTCTAGGAATGCCGTTCAACACAACGTTTTCAGCGGAACGGAATCCTCTAATGGTGTATGAAAAATGATAACGATCACCAGCGAAAAGACGGCGGCGGCGGCGGACGAAAGAAATAGTTTTGAAAAGTACCCAAAACACGATGGATCGGCTATTTTTAACCCGCGAACGGACGGACTGCCTTTCCCGGTTTTATTACCGTAAGCGAGCGCAGCACAGAGTTGTTGTTGTTGTTGTTGTTTGTTGTTTGTTGTCACCGATTTATTATTAAGTGCGGTTTAATTTACGTTGTTTTCGGGGCGGGAATTACCTGCGCTTCTTGCAGATTGTGACGTTAATTGTCACAAAAAGTGCGAGAAACTAGCGGCCAATTTGTGCGGTGTCAATCAGAAGCTGATCGTCGAGGCGCTGTCATCGGTGAGGAGAGGTAAGGATCGACGACAGGAGACATGCTCTTCGGCAATCGAAGGACGGTTAGAGCAAAGTCGAACGGACACAGTGAACCTTAGTCGGAAATGTTGTTGCTACAGTTGGTGCGGTCAATCAAACGGATTTTGGGAACTGATTCAGGTTCCGAAGGGGGGGAATAATGGTAGTTTTGGTGACATTAAGCTAGCGAAATGGGTTGTCTTTGTTTGTTAACGAATCACTCACTCTAGCGCTGGAATGATAATAGTTGGGTCTATGCTACAAGTCGAATGAACCGTACACGGCCAGCCGTTTCAACTCAGTTTTAAGTCGTTTTTGACTCACTTTCGTCATTAGTGGAGTCACTCAAATTTGAGCAAATGTTACTGGCATTGACAAGTCGACAAATCGGAAGCACCAATCTGATTTGAGTCGATGTTTTTAATTTGTTGCTAGTCGTATGTAAAATTTCCAGGAGAACCTATTCAAATAGATTTTGTTCACCGCACGGCTCTGTGAATGAAGATACAGCAGATTTTACCCTGATTTCCCTAATATTGTTCTTTTTCAGAAATTTCTTTGCTCGATGTGATTGAAGAACAACAAAATAAGGCTAGTCCCATGTGAAATTTTCTGTAGAATCGACTAAAGTTGGTTTCGTTCACCGCACGGCTGTGTGAATGAAGATATGGCTGATTTTACCCTAATTTCCCTAGTATTTTTGTGTGAATCAGAAATATTTATTCGGCTTGTTTCTACAGCAACAAAATAAGGCTAGTCCTATATAAAATTTCCTGGCCAATCGATTGAAGTTGGTTACATTCACCGCACGCATCTGTGAATGAAGATATTGCTGATTTTACCCTGACTCCCCTAACATTTTCGGTTTTTTTCAGAAATTTTTTTTTCGTTTTTTTTTAAGCAACAAAATAAGGTTAGCCCCATATAAATTTCCTGGAGACTTGATTGGAGTTAGTTTCACCACTCTGTGAATGAAGATATAACACATTTTACCCTGATTACCCTATATATTTTTTTGTAATTCAGAAATTTCTTTGGTCGGTGTAAATAAAGATCAACAAAGTAAAGCTAGTCGTATGTAAAATTTTCTAGAAAATCGATTAGGGTTAATTTCGCTCACCGCACAGCTCTGTGAACTAAGATATGGCTAATTTTACCCTGATTGCCCTAATATTGTTATGTTATTCAGAAATTGCTTTGCTCTGTGTGCCGCAAGATCAACAAAACTATGCTAATCCAATGTAAAATTTTCTGGACAATCGATTGATGTTAATTTTGTTCACCGCAAGGATTTTAGAACGAAGATATGACACATTTTACCCTGATTTCCCCTATATTTTCGACATAAAAAATAAAATCATTATAAGTAAACAGGGCCCCGCTCAAACGTCACCGCGGTGAATGAAACCAACTTCATTCGATTCTGGAAAATATTTTACATAGGACACCAAAGAAATTTATCATAAACACAAAACTATTTGGGGAATCAGGGTAAAATCAGCCATATCAACGTTCACAGAGCCGTGCGGTAAATGAAAACAATTTCAATCGATTTTCCAGAAAATTTTACAAGAAATAGCATAATTTTATTGATCTTGAGTCACACCGAGCAAAGTAAATTGAGAAAAACATGAAAATATTTAACGAATCAGGGTAAAATCCTCCATATCTTCATTCACAGAGCCGTGCGGTGAACGGAACCTACTTCAATCGATTTTCCTGGAAATTTTATATAGGATTAGCCTCATTTTATTTATCATGAGTCACACCGAGCAAAGAAATTTCTGAACAACAATGAAATATTAGGAGAACCAGGGTAAAATGAGCTTATTTGCACCCTAAGCAGTTCCGTGCGGCCAATGAGACCACGTCCATTTAATTTTTTGGAAAAAGTTGCTTTAAGTTAAGGTAACATTTACAAAAATCGTTCCACTACGAGCTTTTTTCGCACTGTGCATTGTTTAGTTTGAATTTTCTACTCGTCAAGTGAGCGCGACTCGATTCAACGCATTCAACTCGTAGAATAGACCCATATGTTTACCACGTGGCTCACCTCAGGATGAACCGTTGGGTCTATTCTACGAGTCGAGTGTTCGAAATGAGTCGCTCTCACTTGACGAGTCGACAATTCTCGAGTACTTTTTAAAGGAACGTATCTGATTTTGTTAACAAAGAGAGGAAGTAAGATTCAAATGTTAAATTCTTTAACCCCTTAAGGCCAGTATCGACCTAAAAAGTAAAGAGGTTACGGAATTTTGTTCAATATTACCAAGCGGAGTTTTGACAATTGATCTGCATGGAACGAAATGTCACTTTCACTTACGGAATAATCGAGCGGAATATTTTTCCGAAAGTAAAAGTGACAGTTCCCATTAGTTTGCGTGGAAACCTTACAAATTCCCATTTTATTGTTCGTTCTTTTCAGGTGGATACTGCTGCAGGAATTTCTTTTCGATTCTTTACTTTTCCGTTTCAGTAAACGGAATTTAGCATATGTTTGGGATAGACAAAGGAATTTCTTTTGAACACGATACCAACCTCTAGCACTTTCGCGCAAACTCGGATCACCAACACATTTTCCTATCCCGATGGTGGTCCTAGTTTGCGTGAAAAAGTCAAGGGTTTCAAGAAATCAGCGTTTGAATCTTACTTTCCCTCTTTGTTTACAAAATCAGATACGTCCCTTTGAAAAACTACTCGAGAATTGTCAAATCGAGTGAGTCGACTATCCATTGAATTTACACGGAGAGTTAAACCACTCGATTCGAAAAATTGTCGACTCGTCAAGTAGATGCGACTCTTTTCGACTGATTCTACTCGCAGAATAGGTACACATTAAGTTTTATGGCCAAGTCCCGTGTCGAAATGTTCGACTTACTTACCAATCAGACCAAAGCCAGGGTGGCCTCTTCTGTACACAGAAGTCGTCTCCATTCCAATCGGTTTACGGCTGCATTTCACCAACTCCGCAGGTCACCTGCTACTTGATCGGCCCACCTTGCTCTTCTTTTGTGCCTGTCAGATCGTTTTCAAGAATCATCTTAATCAGTCAGTCGTCTGACATTCTTACCACATGCCCAGCCTACAGTACTCGAGCGATTTTAGCGGTGTGTACGATGGGAAGTTCTCCCAGCAACTGATGTAATTCGCTGCTCATTCGCCTCCTCCACGTTCCGAACACAATCTGTATTGTTTGATACACTCCCGTTTCATTTTACCCAATTTTTGAGTACAATTGTAAACTTTCTCTTTTTCTCACACGGAAATGTTACTCAATTTTCGTAACAAGTGGAAATTGAGTTGATACACTTTTTAACGAAAATTGAGTAACATTTCCGTGTGAGAAAAAGAGAAAGTATACAATTGTACTCAAAAGTTGAGTAAAATGAAACGAGAGTGAAGCTTTAACAGAGTACTCTAAAATCAGCTCAACCAAAAAATTAGTTTAACAGTAATTTAACCGAACAGTGTATCAAAATGACTTATAAAACGAAACTCGAGTGGGGCTATTCATAAACCACGTAGACTTTTCTTGGGGAGAGGGGGTCTGACCAAAGTCTATACTCCATGCAAAATTTCCAAAAAATGTATGGAGAAAAGTCTACGAGGGGAAGGGGAATTGGAGAGTTTCAAAAATGGGTCTACGTGGTTTATTAATAGGCCCAGTATATGGTTTGATGAGGCTCTACGAATTCCCTGAATTCACTGAAAATCCATTAAACGATCCACAAAATTTATCAATGTGATCCAAATTTTAAATATAATTTAGCAATAAAATGTCAAAAATGTACCGGATTCCTCATAAACATATTGCAAATGATCCGTAAAAGGTTCAATAACTTTCCTTAAACTAGCCAAATTGATCTACAGAATGTAACCGTTATGCACTAAAATAATTGCATATGACCTGTGAATTATTGAAAATGTTCGAAAAATAAATTTACAAAAATCCATAAAGCTATGAGTTATGATTGATAAACAAATGATCCATAGAAAATCAACTTTGTGCACCTCGCCAAGTTGTTGCCAAGTGTTATTATACAAGCAATTTGATGTATTCTGATTGATTTGGTGCTCCACAACAACAAAAAATGATTCAAAAAAGTAGGAAATATTTTTTTCAGATGTTCTACGTCGTCCTAATTGTCCTGGAGTTCAGAACTCAAGATCTACTGTTGTAACAGTAGCTTTATCCGCTATACAAAGTTATTATATGTCCGGGAAGACCAACAGACATTATGAGAAGAGCTTGGGACATTCTATGTAAAACAAATTATCCTGGAGTTCAGAACTTATGATCTGCTGTTGTAACAGAAACAGTAGTAACGATAAGCGTTCAAAAATATTCAATGAATGTCCAGGAACACAACAGATATTATGAAATAATCTAGGGATATTCTATGTCATTCAAACAGTTCTGCAGTTCAGAACTTAAGATCTACAGTTGTGACAGTAGAATTATTCGCTATACAAGGTTATGATATGTTTTCAATAATATTAAATTAATGTTCTGGAAGACCAACAGGTATTATTAGAGGATCTTGGGATATTCTATGCCAAACAAATTGTCCTGGAGTTCAGAACTTCAGTTCGAAAGTTGTAACAGTAGCATTACCCGCGATACAAAGTTAGGATTTGTATTCAAACATATTTAATAAATGTCCTGGAAAACCACCAGACATCATGAGATAATCTTGGAATATTCTATGTCATCCAAACTGTTCTGGAGTTCAGAACTTAATATCTACTATTGTAGCAGTAACTTTATCCGCTATGCAAAGTTACGATATGTATTCAAACATATTCAATAAATGTCCTGGAAGATCACCAGACATTATGAGATAATTTTGGGATATTCTATGGCACCCAAACTGTTCTGAAATTCAGAACTTTAGATCTACAGCTGAAACAGTAGCTTTATCCGCTATACTAAGTTACGATGTGTGTTCATTCGTATTCAATAAAGGTCCTGGAAGACCTACACATTATGAGATAATCTTGGGATATTATGTGTCATCCAAACTGGCCGCTATACAAATTTACGGATGTATTCAGTCTTACTCAATAAATGTCCTAGAAGACCAACAGAAATTATGAGATAATCTTGAGATATTTTAGGTCACCCAAACAGTTCTAGAGCTCAGAACTTCACACCTATTGTAAGGACAGTAGCTTTATACGCTATACAAAGTTACGGTATGTATTCAATCATATTCAATAAATTTCCTGGAAGACCACCAGACATCATGAGATAATTTTGGGATATTCTATGTCACCCAAACTGTCCTGAAATTTAGTACTTAAGATCTACAGTTGAAACAGTTGCTTTATCCACTATACATAGCTATTATATGTATTCAATCATACTTAATAAATGTCCTGGAAGACAAACAGCCATTATGACATAATCTTGGGATATTCAATGCCAAACAAACTATCATGGAGTTCCGGATACTGATGTATCAGTAGCTTTTTGGACTGTACGAAGTTATGATATTTATTCAAATATATTCAATGAATGTCTTGAAAGACCAAAAGACACGAGATAAGCATAGAATATTCAAAGCCAAACAAACTGCCTTGGAGTACAACATTTATGATCTACTATTGTAACAGTAGTTTTATCTACTACACAAAGTTACTAAACGTATTCAATCAAATTAAATTGTTGTCGTGGAAAAGCAACAGCCACTATGCGATCATCATGCCCTAGCAGCGCACTTGTTTCATACGAGTTGAAGTAACTTCTATGTGACTTAATTAGGTTACAATCGAGTTGCTTTAATCAATTATGACAGCTTTGTGTTTCTTGGGTGTAATATTGACATACGAGCTGTTCAGTTTTGGAGACTTCGAAAATACCAAGATATCTCATTATATCGGTTTACCTTCCAGAAAACTCACTTAATTTGGTTAAATACATTTTGTTACATTGTTTAGTCCAGAAAGCTACAGCAATAGGTGAAAATTCTAAGTTTTAAACTCCACGATAGTTTGGATAACCAAGAACATTCAAAGATTATCTCATAATGTCTGTTGTTCGTTAAAGATACTCAATGAATATGTTTCAATGCACATCGTAGTAGCCTTGCACACCCCAGCAAGGTATTGTTACAACTGTAGGTCTTATGTTCTGATCTCAGGGATAGTTGGGATGACTTAGAACATGTCATATTACTTTATAATGTTTGTTGACCTTTAAGAATATTGAATGTTTTTGCATTGTTTTTGTAACTTTGTTTTGCCTTAAACTTACTGTAACAACTGTACACCTTAATTTCTGAACGTTAGGACAGTTTTGATGACCTAGACCAAACCCAGATTATCTTCCTATATATGTTTACGTTCGAAAATATTCACTAAATACGCATGAAAACGTGACGTACCTTTGAATATCCCAAAAAGTTACTATTATTATCGTAGATTTCATGTTCCAAGCTCCAGGACAGTTTGGAATAATAACTGTTGGCCTTCCAAAAGATTCATTAATATATTTGAGTACACATCGTCACCTTATATAGCCCAAAAAAACTACTGTTACAACTGCAGATCTCATGTTTTGAAGTTAAGGACAGTTTGGATGACCTAAAATATCCCTAAACTATCGCATTAGGTCTATTAAGCTTCCACGCTATTCAATGAACATTGATAAATATATACTGTGCCTTTGCTACCCCCATCTTATGTTCTGAACTCAACGACAGTTTGGATGACCTAGATCATCCCAGTTCATCTCACCATGTTTTTTTTTTTACGTTTGGACATATTCAATCAATATTGTTTAGTAACTCAGCAGAAGCAATTTGCTGCCGAAATTGAAGTCCCGAAACAAGTTCAAATGGAAGCTTTTGCGGAGGAGCTTACGACGTTGAAGAACAATCAAGCACTACCGGTCTGGGATTGATGCGGCAGATCAGCCGGATTACAGCACCAAAACATCTTCATCACAGCGTGCGCTTTATAATCGATGTGTTGAACTTCTTGTCGGGTCTTGTCATGCGAACTCCGAAACGCGAACCAATGTCATTCAGAAACTTCGCTTAATGGTAAAAGTGATTGGACGAAACTGTCCAAATACTGCAAGGTACGAAAGGCACTTTCAACTGTTTCTTCCACGTCACCGTTACCGACAGTACGGCTGGCCGTGTACGTTCGTCCATTCAACTACGTCAGAGTGGAATTCTTTCGTCCAATACTGGTCAGGCAGAGCCGCGCGCTTATAAAAGGGTGGATTGCGCTTTTTACCTGTCTAACCTTGAAGTGGCGTACAGTCTAACAGTCACGTCGTGTATTCCCTAATTTTTTTTTTAAGACTTGAAATAAACTCTGCTAACAGGTTCCTGAAGAACTCATGTTGTGGGGATGAGGGTGCAAACTCCTCGACCCACTAAAAACCCACCCGTGCCTCGAGCCCCACCCCTCTACGGAAAAACCTTTCGATATTACTTTAGGGAGGTGGCTAATGTACTTTACGCACCCACTATGCCTAACTACATAGGTCTTTACTAACTAGCTTCACGTACCTGAAGCTGATTTGATCGAGATGTTCCTGAATCCAAGCAGGGCTCTGGACGTCTGGTGGCCCATCCAGATCGTCCGCGATCTCCCTACCTTTCCACTTACGGTACCTGCCGAACCTCGCGCCGTATGGTCCCACATCCGATCGAAAAAGCCAAGGCCAGGGCCGGAGTTGGAACGTCAGGGAGTACGACATTACCTCGGAGTCGTCCCTGTTGCCTATTTCACGACCGCTTACGACTTCCTGCCAGATCCCGCCCTCCCTAAAGAGAGGAGAGGGGTTTGGAACCATCATAGAAAAGAAATCCTACCACCGGATCTCCACTTGCCAAATGTGGTTTCATTCGCTTGATTGATTCTTGAGTTATGCAGAAATTTTTGTTTCATTTTATGGGTGCTCCCCCTTTAAGAGAGAGGGGTCTCTAACCTCCATTTCTTGCCTTTCAGAAAGGAAAAGAATTTCGAACCATCATAAGAACCTTCTCCGGCCCGTAAAACTCCTGCATACAATTTTTTTTAACAATAGGGATAGTTCTCCTTTTTGGTGTAAATTTGTGTCTCATTTGTATTAGAACTCCTCCTTCCAGAGGGCAGAGGAGTCTCAAACCACAAGAGAAATATTTTCCGCCTTCATAAACTTCCACGTGCCAAATTTGATTACATTTGCTTGATAAGATCTTGAGTTATGCAAAAAAAAACCTGTTTCGTTTGTATAAGAGCCATACCTTCCTGAAGAAAGGTTTCAAACTACTATAGAATCATTTCTTGTCTCCAAAAACCCCCACTTGCTAAATTTGGTTCCATTTTCTTGATTATTTCTCGAGTTATGCTGAAATGTGTGTTTCGTTTGTATAAGACCCCCCTCCCTACCCCCCTTTCTAGAGAGAAGGGTCTCGAACCACCAGAGAAGCATTTTTTGCCTCCGAAAAAATGCCGAATTTGGTTCCATTTGATTTATTGGTTCTCGAGTTATGCAGAAATTTGTGTTTCGTTTGTATGAGACCCCCAATCCCCTCCCCCCCTTTTCTAGAGAAAAGGGTCTCGAACCACCATAGAAGCATTTTTTGCCTTCGAAAAAGCCTACATGCCAAATTTAGTTCCATTTGCTTTATTAGTTCTCAAGTTATGTCGAAATTTCATTTTCATTTGTATGAGAGTCCTCCCTTCTTGAGCAGGGAGGGGTCTCAAGCAACCATAAAAATGTATTTGTCTCCAAAAAACCCAACATTCCAAATTCGGTTCCATTTGCTTGATTAGTTCTCGAGTTATACAGAAATTTGTGTTTCATTTGTATGAGAGCCTCCCGTTCCAGAAAAGGGAGGGGTCTCAAACTACCATAGAAACAGTTTTTGCCTCCAAAAACACTAACATGCCAAATTTGGTTTCCTTTGCTTGATGAGTTCTCGAGCTATGCAGGAATTTGTGTTTAGTTTGTATGGGGAGGGAAGGGTTCCTAGCTATAATAAGAATCTTTCCCAGCCCCAAAAACGCCAACATTCTAAATTTTACACCGACCGGTTCAGTAGTTTTTGGGTCTATAAGGTTCAGACAGACAGACAGACAGAAATTTATTATGTCTTTTTTTACACGGTTTTTTAAAAAAAAACTCAGGTCTTTTTTAACACGGTTTGTTTCGGCGATAACTCCTGAACGGAACAACTTATCGACCTAATTCAAATCACATTGACATTTTGGGCAAAAAGTATCACACACACTTAGATTTTTTTACAGAAATCTATAAAATTTTACCAAATTCTCAACAGCTGAACGTTCGGTAATCGGATTTAACGGATTTCGGTGAAATTTTACAGTTATCTGTAAAAAAAAGTAACAGAATTTCGGTAAAGTTTTACAGAAATCCGTTAAATTGGATTATCGAAGCTGTTGAAAATTCGGTAAAATTTAACAGATTTCTGTAAAAAAAATCTCAGTGTGTATGGCAGTTTTTCAAAAAAAAATCACAATTTTTGGTGTAAATACTGAAAGTTTTAAAACTGTATTTTGACCATATCATGAATAGGTAACACATGCAAACAAAATCGAAGCAAATAAAAATGTTTATGCATGTGAATTTATCAACTCTATTTAGTCCTTTTTTACAAAGTTTCATAGTAAAAGTGAAACGTATTCCTCGTGTAATAAAAAAAAACCTTAGATTTTATATAAACTATGGATCATATTGATGTCTTTTAAAGGGTCATTTAAATTTTTTAAAGGATTTTCACCAGTGTCTAATAAGTCGTGAATGCGTTTTTTGTGGAACCTTTACCATTTCTTAATGAATCTTTTATAATTTTTTATAAGCAAAACTATGTTTACCGCAGAATATACGGTATCTCTAAAAGACAATCTTTCAAATGCGCGTAGTCATTCAGGCCGGTTGGTGGTTGTTTGAAAAAGTTTTTTTGTAAGTTAAATCCTATTCGAGCTGGAACTTTCAGCAGCCACCATTTACTGTTTTTTCGGTTGACTTTTTCCTGTCCTGTTCGTTTTGTTCTCACGACATCTGAAACAAATGAAAACTTGCCCGAAAAACATAAAACACGCTTCCTAGAGCAAAATCTCCCGTCTCAAGTGATTAATAAAGACGTCAACAATAATTTCATCTCCATAAATTCCACTTTCTTTCGGAACATCTGTGACCATACCCAACATCAAACAGCTCCTGGTGACATTTTTTACACTCCGATCGAAGATCAAAGCAAAAACCCGGAAAACAGAAATTTCAAATAAATTCTCGCATTTCGCACCAATTAACCTTGAATCCACTAGTACAACCACCGCCGCAATCTTCTTTCTTGGTTTTTTTTTTCTTATTTACTGGAGCATTTGGACACAGGTAAAACCACCAGTAAAGGCGGAAGCTATTATTAGGACACGCGTCCCAACTCCCCCGTTTCCCTTTCACATCCCCCGACAATTTTCGCACAGAAAATAAAACATTCGTGTCGTTGCCGTAAACTCACAAACCACAACCCATCGCAGCAAGCGTCAGTTCGAAGACAGCGGGGATTTTACACTCACAATGTGAGTGACGCAAAACACCGACTTGTGGTTTGTAACCGAAAACGACCAATTCCATTTAGAGTGCACGCAAATTGTCACCGATTTCGACTGACAAACTGACCGGTCATCTGCCGTAGTCGTCGTCGTCGTTGTCGTCGTCGACGTAGCGCAATGAACCTGAAACCCCCCACCAAACGACCGACGACGACGACGGTCGTGTTCAAAGAAAAGTTGACATCATCGTCGCACCAAAACAAACAAACCACCAACGGAACGATTCGCCAAATGAAAATCCGCGCTTGAATTATTCTTTTAATATCATTCCACGGTGAGGCAGGTGCTGAGATGCGGCACGGTCCCATTTACTAGCCTCGAAATTTATTGCGATTTGTAGTGTAGTAGCTTCTGCTACTAAGTATCGTCGTAGTAGCGCAGAAAACCCCGACGACACCGTTCGAAACAACTATGGGAGCTTAGAGGGTGGTTGGGGCGGCAATTTTAAAATTTATTGTCACGTTTGTTGGCTTGATTCTGTTGTACAGAGGGCGATTCGTGATCTGACCAAGTCAGCGAGGATCATCTTGTTTCGCTTCTTCTTTTATTTTTTCCGATAAACAATCCGGCCGAGTTGTCGAGTTTCGCGTGGCGTAGCACTGTCTCGTGATTCGCGTGTACTAAAATAGCAAAACAGCATTTCCGATTCTGCGTTCACTATAATAGCTCCGTTCGATCTCGAAAGCTGAAGCTCGTTGAGAGAAGGAAATTAAAGAAATCAATCCCAAATCGACGCAGGAGCTCACGAAGCCCGGGAGTCACCATCTTCGACCCCGCCCAGCGCCAATCCGGCCTATCGGATCGAGACGCCGGACTTTGCCAGCAGCCGGGATGGATTCCAACTGTCCATGCCAGTCCATGGCAAGGAGGACGATTCAGGTAATTGTGTTATTGAATATTAAAGGGGGGAAAGTGAACAATGCACCGTGCGTCTCCTTCGATTGTAGGGAAGAATTATTGATAGAATGGAGCGAGAGATACAATATGTATAATTGTACTATGGAGTAGAGGGGTAAATGTATCGTATTTTGATAATATTTCCATAACATTTGTCAACGCGACCACATTGCAAAAGTGAACCGTCATGGGAAAAAATGTCATGACATTTTTGCACTGTTTTCTGCAGACGACGAAACATTTCAGCCGGTGACGCTCAAAATTTCGTTGATTGCTGACTTATTACTACATGCATATGATGTTTATTATAGGGAACCAAATCATAAAGAGGTACACTAACAGCTCAAAATCAAAGAATACCAAATAAGTGCGTTTTTAATCAAGCTATCAATTAACAGGCAATTTGTAAACTGATTAAAAATGTCGATGAAAATAGGGCAACATTTTTCTTTTTCTGTTTTCTATCCTCAGCGTTCACTTGAACTGAATGTTTGAATGCTGCAGACATGTCACAACAAGCTTATATAGGGAAAAAATGTCGTGACAAATTTCTCATGACATTTACTAGAATATAAGGACTATTTGCTTTAATTTTAATCAGTTCAAAAGAAGTCATATATATGAAACCTTTTGTGAAAATACTATAGCTTACCATTATAAATCCTTAACCTTCTTCAATATGACCCGGAATGGATTATAAAAATGCTATGACTTTCTAAAATATGCATCTGGACGTTTGAATTTTCTTGACTTTTCCTAAATCATACGAAGCTACGTTTCTGCATCGAACCCAAATTTTTTTGACACTTCTGAAGAACTCTAAAAAAAATTACGAATAAGGTATTTCGGGTCATATTGATCCGGATTTCAAACTCGCATTGTGGAAACTATATATGGCCAAATTTCAAGTCTTTGCAGTCGAAATGCTTATTAGAGTCCCTATTTTTAGTTTCAGTTGAGTATTTTCCTTTTCGACCCGATTGGCCACAAGGAATATGTGCCGGAAGAGGATATGTTTTGCACGATCTGTGAGGCGAGAGATACAAATTTTCATCGGAACATGCTTTTCGACGGCTCAAACTTCACGATTTTTCATGAATAGTCTACTTCTAGCCTTGAAATGAACCAATGACCATATTGGCCATTGTTGGGGTGAAGGGTTAAGTCACACCAAGTCTCAATAGCAAACACAGTTTCTTAGGGTGTAATAAGCTTCAAGCTGAAACATAGTTTTATTTATTTTACAAACTTCGCTTAGTCTAATTTAGATCATCATTACTTACAATTTTAATGGACGTTATCGTCGAGAATACGAGAAACCCTATCAAGGAACCACGTTTTGCTTTTAGGCTTGTTCGATAACCTGGCAAAGCAAAAACTGACAATTTGCCACTCCTCACTCTCATTCATTTGACGTTTGACGTTTCCTCCGCTCTCCCGTCACGCATGACATTCGGTTCAGCAACGGCCTGCTGAAAAGCGTCTTGCTCCACCTCGACGGTGTCGCTGCAACAGGAAGTGTTGCCGTCACAGCCATTCCGGGACAATCCGGATGACCTGGGGAAACCCTTTAGGAGGGGACTAATGCGGATTTTTGCCGAAACATACCATTCGGCGGCTCAAATTTTATGATTTTTTATAAGAAGTCTACTTCTAGCCTAGAAAAGGCCCAATGAATATATTGACCATTCCGGGATTTCCCATTTTCTACATTTTGGATCATGCTCATCAGATTAGCATATAATTTTAACTATGGTTCATTTTCCGAAGATAGAAATGATCAAAACAATAGGTGATATTTCCGTATTTTCTTTAGGTTATAGGATCATCTTAAAAAGTCGAAAATCGATATCAAAAGGATCGGTCTCGTAAAGATCAATCCAAGATTACCCAATCCTAGTTTGTATAAGGCAACTGTAATCAGTCCATTTCAAGTAAAGAAGTAGACTATTCATAAAAAATCATGAAGTTTGAGCCGTCGAAAAACGTGTTTCAACGAAAATCCGTTTTTGTCCTCGCCTGACGGGTTCTTTCAGGGTATCCAGGTTGCCTCAGAATTTCTAAAATGGTCCTTGATCCATTTCAAGGCTAGGAGTAGATTACTCAACAAAAATCATGAAGTTTGAGCCGTCGAAAATCCGTATTTGTCCCCTCATGAAAGGTTTCCCTGGGGCATCCGGATTGTCCCGGAATGGCCAACATGGTCATAGGTGCGCTACAAGGCTATAAGTAAACTATAAGTATTCATGAATGATCATGAAGTTTCAGCCGTCAAAAAACATGTTTCGATGAAAATTTGTATTTTTCGCGGCCTCACGGATCGTGGCAAAACTGCCCTCCTCTGGAACAGATTCCTTGCGGCAAACTGAGTTGAAAGGGCAGTACTTACCAGAAACTGAAAATTGGGACTCTTATAAGCATTTTGCTGGAAAGACTTTTAATGTGGTTATAAAACACTTCCACAATGAGAATATGAAATCCGGGTCAATATGACCCGAAACACTTTATTCGTCACAAAATGGAAGGTTAATCGCGGTTCTTTTTGTAATCCAAAACTATGATTATTACCCGCATGTTTTGGAAATGAAATAGTGCTGCTTTTCACCAGAAGTGCACCAAGCGAAAGAAAAATAGCACCACCATGGTTTTAGACAAAATTATCAGAATATCTGTACCGATTATGTACAATTCAATTTTGAATGTTAGTACAATCTGTTTTACCATGATTAATTTTGTTCTGTTGGTAATATTGTCAAACATTTACACTAAAAATTTCGTAACAACAATGAGTGAAATAAAAACAGAACTACCCTAGCTGTTATTCAAATTATGATTTTATTTAAAAAAAAAACAACTCGAAATACCTGTCGAAGAAGAACTAAATAATTCGTTAAAGAGCCATTGTTCGAATAACTGCCATAGGCCTAGATTTCATGGATTAAACCAGTTTTCTAGAGTATCCTGCCTGAGCATTCCCGAAAACTACATTTTAGCATGATTATGTTGTGAAATGGTTTTCAATAAACATAACCTAGGACAGGATATGCCAGCTCAGAGAAAGATGCCCTCCTATAGTTTAAGTATATGTTTACAATCATTTTTTTGTTGCTTGATTGCAAGCTTCTGTTCTTCGATCATCAGCATTTTCTCCTGCATCTCAAGATCCAGTTCACTGCCTGTAACCGCATATCAGTCCCATATTACTTTTTGAAGTTTTTGAGTTATATTGTGCAATTGCCTTAATTTTTATCATATTTTCGAAAGCAATGATAAAATATAGCAGTTAGTTAAAAAAAATGTGAAAAAAATATCAGGTCGGTTTGTCCCATCTTGAAAGTAACCGCATATGAGTCCCGTTCTTGAAATGGCAATAAAATAAGAACATTTAACACCTTTTATAATTATGGTTGTATTTCTCGAATGTTTTATCGTTCTTAGAGAAATAATTTAAAAATAATTGATGAAGTAAAAAATTTAAATGTAACATGTAACTGACGTGAAAGGTAATGATAACAATCGCAACAGAAAGGAATCATATTGGAATAAAAATCCATTCTACCAAACAGACTCCCGTTTGTCCAGTTTGAGACAACTCAATCAAAGATCTTTTATTCTTTTCCTCTACCAATGGTAAAATGGTTTTAAGTTAATTGGTTTTTCCTGTCAGCGTGAATGCCTTGAGGTTAGCTATTCTTTTTCAATTGACCTTTTAGATCAAAGTCGTCAGCTGAAATTTGCAATTCTTGTTTGTAAAAGGTGAGGACTCGAAGTACTGCAAATTATTTGTAAATAATTTGCAGCACTTCGAGTCCTCACCTTTTACAGAGTTTGTATAGTGATCCTTTCTTCACGATAATATATTGGAATTTGTTGATATAAGGTCGAAGTTTGATTTAGTAGAGCACGTATTGAGAGCTGTTGAAAACGCTGGAAAAAAAATTCCCGCATTATTTCTAATAGGTCGACTTTTTCTTTTGCGTTAGCGTTGCTTGGAAATTGGAGTGGGTAATTGGTGTTTAACGTCGCAGTGGTCCTTCAACGGCGACTTGAAAACGGTCGGCAGCCAGAAAAGTGTGCCCGTTACCCAAAACATTTAAGAATCTATTCCGTCTATTGAACATTTTCTGAGTTAAATAGAAGTATTAGATGAAGGAAAAGATTACAGTTCTTATTTTTGGCTGCACAGTTGTTCAGTCCTATAACAAGATGTTCGACGTCTCTGAATCTAGTTACGATGAAAACATCCAGCTATGTCGTTGAAGGAACGACCCCTCCCCGATTAATTCCATAGACACGCAATAACTGCCATGGACCGTGTGTACTTGCCTAAGGGAGCAATAGCCTCATTGAAAGCAATGAGCCGATTTGAGAGGACGATCGATTTCAAACCATCCAAATGAGGTAGCTGTATGACCTGTGAAGTTTTTTTTTACTTTACTGCAAATTAATGCAGAGATGATTTCTTAAAGCCTACCTTCTCCATATTCTAGCGTCTTGAGGAAGAACTTTCTGCATATTGTCGGTGATTTGTCACTTGCCACAGTCCAATGTGAAAATTGTAGGAGTGGTACATTCGTAGACTATCGTCAATGAAAAAAATACGACTACGTTTTCCGATTGTTCTATGCTGAACACTTTCCGAATGAAATGCTTTCGACCGGCCGCGTCCAAGCTCCAGAATGTTTTATTTATTTCCATATTGTCATCTTTAGAAACCAAACTGACGCACTTCTTGACGCATCCGAAATTCTCCAAAATTACGGCATGAGCGCAAAGTAACGATTCCGAGATTGTTTTTTGTCTGCGAATTTGTTGTTCCGGTATTCATTGATTCTCGTCCGACAAGAAAGAAGTGACATTTTTTCACGACTTTAGACGGAAATAACTTACCGGCTCTTGTCTTCTCAACAAATCCACAATCTGCATCGACGGAACTTTCGTCACTATCACCAAAGTAACTCTTGATTAGTTCTAGGACATTTCGTAAGGTAATGTGAAATCTCCGCGAAACACAGATACACAGCTTCCAGAACAGCAATTTTTACAACGTACGAGTCAGTCAAAAAATAACATAATACGCTAAACTGGAGCAGTTTTCACGTCTTTTATGTTCAAAATTTAGAATTCTACATTTTTGGCCACGTTACATGGGAAGGGAGGGGTGTTGAACATATCATATGAATGGTGAGGGGAGAGTTAAAATGGTCGGAAAATGTCTTACGCAATATTTGAACGAACCCCATGACAAAGCATGCCGCGTCAGTGCGTTAATGTTGAACAAACAGAATGGGACTGGTATGCGGTTACATTTATGCTTGATAGACAAAGTAACTGCATATCATGTCCCAATGCGGTTTTTTCCTCAAAACATTTTTTTTTGGTTGTATAGTAAACAGTGCATACTATTACATATAAACTATCAAAATATAGAGTAAAAAAGTACGCCAAACAGGCTGAATCAAGTAAAATGCTTTCCCAACTTGAACCATCGTTTTCTCGGTTTGCTGTTTTTCAATATGGGACTGATAAGCGGTTACAGGCAGTTCATGTGTTCCTCTTATCCACCTGCATGGTTTCAAGGTATTTAAATACCTGCGATTCCATGTTTTGCATACCAGTTTCTGAATATTGTTGGCCTCTATCGAGTTGTCTTCCACTTGATTATGTTTCAGTTGCTCATGGGCGTGTAGTTGTTCCCCGAATGACAGGAGAAGCTACAGCTGGATCCTCATACACCCTTTCTGCTGTTGTTGATGACGGTACGGAACTCGTTAGAATCTCATCCAGCCCACTAGTCATTCCGGTACTGCTAGCTGGAATATTCCCATAATTCTCATCAAGGAATTCGATGTTGGCTTCGTGATAATCTTCGTCTTTGTGTGGTGGCTCCGGTGCTTTCCCGTTAGATTGCAAATCCACTGAAAGAGTCTAATGGAAGAGACGCTGAGTTACAAGGAGAATAAAAGATAATCATTGCACATTTTCTTCCCAGTTTATTAAAACCACCCCAATGTCCAGTGTGTCCTATTGCATACCAGCTTTCGTGCATCACGTCCTTTTGCTTTCGAGCTCCGAAAAAATGTCTCGTTTCTTTTTTAACAAACCATCTTAACCACTCTGGCGGTTTTGGATGCCCAACCACTTAGTTTTGGTTTTTCAGTGCATTCAGCATTCAGTGAATTACCCAAATCGCCCCACTTCTGCTTTTGGGCCTCTTTTCCGCGGATGGACTGGAACCGGTTGTTGGCAAAGTCCAGATTCGCTGCCATGTACTCCACTAGGAATTTCTTCAGCTCCGCAGATAGGCAATTTTTGAGTCTATAGCTAATAATGTCACTATCGTTGAAATAAATGAAAACAGGCCAAAATATTAACTTACGCTGTTGTAGGTGCCATTATCTAGTACTGTCCTGCCTATTTTCACTACGAACCGTTTTTTTAATGAAGTTTTTTGCAACCCATAACCGTTTGTTTACACTAATGAACTTTTTTTAGCTATCAGTCTAGAAATAGCTGTCGAAGGCATCTGGCGGAAATTGTGAGAACTATAAATTCTCTTCTATTTTTCTTTGATCGCTTGGATTCCACCGACAAAAAAAAGAGAATTGTTTAAAGAGAAAGACATTTTGAAAATTGCCTTTCTTGAAGAGATTTTTTATTAATTTCTTCAGCCACCCAAATTTGGCTGCTGGACCCGTCAAGGACTCACCGTGTTCGATTAAACTGATCTCTAGCATTTCAATGTAAACCTCCGATTTCATCCTCGTGGAGATCAACGCCAATGGAAACTTTCCTTGTATGAAATTGCTCTCCAAACCATCAGCATATCGCCACTAAAGTTCCGGCTCATCTTAACCTCCGGGTCATGGAGCAGATCGTCAAGGTTAAACTTCTTTTCATCTAAAGAGAGTACAGTTTTCCATTGGTTTGTTCATGAAATGTATTCTTCTGCAAAATTGAATCATTTCAATTAAAGCCACTCTGCCAATATGTGTTTATCCAGTATTTGGTGCCACTGTGAAAAAAACTTTGCACGGATTTGTGAAGCTGTTCGTTTTTTGGTTCACTGCTGCGTTATTAGGCTTTTTGACGTTTAATCACCTTTTCTTTTCTAGCACATGCAGAGGAATGATGTTTTGTTTTCCTCCAAAAAATGTTCCTTCTTACTTGCACTCCATTGATTCAAATGGCGCTGTAGTGTGGGTGCGTTCAAGGTCACTAAGCCTAATAAATCCTTCGGTAATCTTTCGCTGTATGCTTGCTTTTCTTCCCATGTCGATGAGATCCCCATTATCGGCATTTTTTTAGATATCTCAACAACGGTATGGGATCGGAAGCTGGTTTTGCTGGAAAAGAGGCCAGCATCACCCAAGTAACATTTTTAATTAGATAAACGCTTCATAGGCAATACGTATACAACTTTAAACTGAGTAATGGTTAAGTAGTGGTTGCACAAGCGCCCAGCCAATATTTTCACAAGCAAATCTGGCGAATCTACCCAGCTTCATGAAAATGAAAAAAACTTTCAAGCAGAATATGTAATCGGTTTATAGCCTAGGAAGCTTTTATCCAAAAATTATACAACTTATTACGTAACTGTTCTTTTGAAACGCATATTCAGCATATTAATTTGTTCATCGCAATTTCTATTTTTAGAACTGTGGCAAACAGCTTTTTATTGGTAGTCTTAACACGTTGATATAAACGCTTAAACATAGTCACTATACAGCAATCGAAAAATATGTATGTCAAACACTGTTTACAATACTCGTGGACGGTATTACGGCAATGGTGTTGTTTTATCGTTGTAAAGCGTAATTAACATTTAACTATATGAACTTTGTATTATAATATGTTTATATATAGTATATATTTATATATCACTTACCCGTGTACTTACCAGATTTGAACTCTGCACCTTCACCTTAAGAACGGTGACTGTATCCTCAGATCCATATCAGCTGTGAGGAATTCCAGTACCCGTATTCAAAGTGTTCAAAACGTATTTTAGTTCTAATAATGTTGAACAACAATAATTGCTGAAGCTCTTTACGAACAGGTTTGTACTGTTTTGAAAATCAGTGTTACCGAGATTCTTATAATCTAAACATGATCACCATCCAATTTACGTTGTTAGTTATTAGTTGTTAGTTAGTTGTTAGAATCTACAATTGAGAGATTCTCTCTGGGCTCGCTCTCTTTCATTCATAAACCAATAACCTTTACGTTTTTCATTCTACTATTTGTAGAGTATGCTAGCCAGCACTGTTGTGTTTCGATCTGTACTAAAGAATCCCTCGAAAGTTTTATAATGGCGCTGTAATGAATGAAAGAGAGTGAGCCCGGAGAGAATCTCTCAATTGTAGATTCGCCCTAATGAAAAAAAAAACCCTAGATTTGTTATAATTTTTTTAAACGACAATTTCATTTATAACAGTTGCTATAGATTGCTATATTAATGGTACAATGATGCATAGAATGACAGTACTTGCCTTTAAAAAATATTTGCACATTGTACAAACAGTTTCTCCCGAGTAAATCCTAACAAATAATGCAAATAAAGAGTCCGCAGTCGGCTAGACTAACAAATAAATGACAATCGTCAACACCGCCGACGGTTGCTACGATTTTTAACCAAAATTAAGTTGAAAATACTCAACCGTTTATTGCGCGAAGAGAACGTGATGATTGAGCTTCAACTTAAAATGGAGTTGTTTTGATCATCAAATTAAAATATATACAAGTAAGGTTTGGAAATACCAGTTAACCAGTTAAATAGCTAGATGGGTGAATTCTACCTACATCAATTTTTGTATTCACCCAACTGCTAACCTCACTTGACAGAACTCAACGTTGAGTTTTTTTTTACTTAATTTTGGGTACTTTTTTTTTAGCGTGTACACTTTCGATTGACATCACTTATCACGCGTGTATAGTCTCGTGGGATTGTGGCTCGGCTCTGGATGCCGAGGTTCATGGTTCGAATCCCGATTGCAACTTTTTTTTTCATGTGAGGAAAATATTCATACGATCGTCATATGAACTTCTTTCTATTAGGAAATCGTATAAAACTAGCAATAATGTCTTCTGGCAAGATGCCATACAATATTCTAATAAGTTCCTCTCGATTTGTTCGCTCAGTGTACTTATACAACATTTTATACAGCTATAATCACTAAGCTGTATAGCGGCTAAGGTATTTTTAATATAAAGGCTTTTGAAAAGCTAGAACGAAGCCAACAAATAAAACTGTGTAAGAGAACACAGAATGATCATTCAAAAGCTTAACCGACTAATTTCTTAGCTACATAAACAAGCTGTGTAAACGTACACAAACATTGTTCGCATAAGTACTTTCTTTTCAAAGTATGCAACCTAGAGCTAAATGTTGTGTTAAAGCTGTGTTACATTACGCATAAGTACTGTATCGATTTTTTATTTCTGCTTATTGCTTATTCAGCTTCACTTGCTTTTATACAACTATAAAACAGCTTATAAGTTCTTAGCTTCGGCTTAGGCAACTAAAAATGTTAGTTGGGCATGTCTTTTTTTACATTTTCTTCGATTTTTACCTTTTTTTTACCTTTTTTTACCTTTGTTTTGTTGAATTCTACCCAAAATGATTGTTGATTCTACAATTGTGATAGTTACAGATACATCTTAACATGTTTGTCCTTTCAACAATAGTTTTGGTTGGATCAACAATTGTATTTGTCGACTCAACCATCTGTTTTATTGAAATGGTAATGCCATGTTAGTTTTTTTTAATAAACATGTTTGTTAATCTGATAAAAATGTTCAGCTTGGATATTCGGATATTTTTTATATTAAATAAAAAAACGCATGCTTTTTTTGCATACATATCAAGTTTTATTCATTAGATACCATTCACGTTTAAATTACAATTTCTGTAGTACAATTTGGTGGATATGACATGGATGTAAGCTCCTCTATTTCCTTACGTTCGATTATACGAAGCGCCGGTAACGTGTATTTATTTTTTGAAAACAAACAGGACTTAAAACATATTACCGTTTTCATGATTATGTCAATGATACTTACTGATGAATGTTCCTGCGACCTCTAAGGAGACGCCAAATTGTTTGAGTTGGTTAGCCAAATCGAGTTCCTCAGCATCCAGCTGCTGGAATTCCTTTTCAAAAACTTCCTCGAACCTTCCTGATCTCGTATCGCCTAGCTCTGACTCAGCCATTTTGTACATTTGAAATAACACTCAGGTACACTGTGTTTTTTCATATACACTTGAAAAAACATGCACAATATCAACAAACAAATTTGTTCGATCGAATAACATCATGGAAGATTCAACAAAAAATTATTGTTGATTTGACAACATATAATTACTAGTTCAACAAACAAGATTTGTTAAAGTTAACAAACAATTTTGTTGATTCAACTAAGCAAATTTGCTTTGCGTGTAGATGACATCAAATCCTGGTGGTAGAAAGTGATTACATTTCTAATAGAAAAGGATCTGTTGTGTGTTTAGGACGATCCACGACGAATTCCGATTGGAGATGAAACCTACTTTCTACCGAATCCAAAATTGAAGGCCGTGTCGACATTGCGCGGAAACCGAAATGTGTATGATGTTGAAAGATACAGCAGCAAACTCAATGTAACCGTTATGTTTACAATCCACGCGTGCGGAGAAACTGTGCCAACTACCATCGCATATCCGTTCAAAAGTATTTCGCTAAAGGTCGCAAACCTGTACCCGCCTCATGGGGTATTGCCAAATCTGATAACGAATCCATGACTTCCGCCGTATTCCCATCCGGCATGTTCTCAACCAATATCTCGAACAAAAACAAGTCAAGAAGCCAGTTATCTTCATCATAGATGGGCATTGCAGTCATATTAATCTTGAAACGTCCAAAATGTGCCGAAATATGGATGTTGACCTTATAGCTCTATATCCAAATGTGACAGAATTATGCAACCCGCAGATGTACACACCCTTGAAGAACGGTTGGGAAGAAGAAGATGCGAGATTCCATTTGCCGGATGTATTTACGGACCATGTTAAATTGTGGATTAAAATATTAGTTTGAAATGGCAAGAATGACGTTTTGAATCGTTGTTTCAACTTGCCCCGCAGCACGCATTTATATTTGAAATACACGTTCCTTACCCCTCTTGGAGTTCAGATACGCATCTGAAAGATTTTTATTCGTCAGCATTTTTCTTTCTGAATTTTCGAATACAAGATAATGGTGACTGATTTTTTCACTCCAGGAATTTGACAATTAAGAAAACACACGGCCGTGAGCTCTAACTCAGAACGAGAGTTGCTTTTACTCAGTCGTGAGCAGGGATTGACATTTTCTCCGATCTGAGAAGAAAAATGTTCCTATTCGTCCTTGCTGTGAAATATCAGATCGGCAGAGCGAGAGATATCTGATCAAGCAAAGTGATTCTCGTGATAAAAGCAACGATGATAATATTTTTTCACTCTTTCAAGAGAGCCGATAATTTCGTTCCTATTCGGCGTTACTTTTCGGGCGATAATGAATTTTCACTCTTCTCGAGAACCCTATTTTGCGCCTTTTACTAACACCAAAACAGCCGTTGCCGTTTGAATTTCTGCTATGAGTTACACGAACAGGTGTTACAAGCTGTGGAACCTTCTAAATGTTGGGAGATGATAAAGTGTTCTCACCGATCTTGAAGGAGCGATATTTTCCTGCTTGGATGGGAGAGGATAATATATTATCAGCGATCAATGAAAGCCGATAATATTGTCGATGGTCTGCTCAGCAAAAAGCTATTTGTGCGATACGTGGCTTTTACGAGCCATGAGCGATAATTTAAATTTCTGGTCGTGAGTAACTAGCGTAAAAAGTACTACTCAGTTTTTGTTTTTTTTTTTAAGTTGAGTTAGTATGAGAGTACGAGAGGAATTCGGGTAAAGCGGACCACTTCCAAAGATCTAACCAAAGCAGTATAATCTTCATTTGATGCTGTTGTCAATTTTACATAAGTACAGTGCAAATGAGGTTAATAGTGATGGGTCCAATTCTCAAAACCGTATGTTATATCAGTTTTCTCAAGTATAAGGGAAATTCGGGTAAAATGGACCACTTACAAAGCTCAAACCAAAGCGGTATCCTCTTTATTAGATTCTGTGGACAATTTTATATAAGTACAGTGCAAATGAGGATAATAGCGATGGGGATAAGTTTTCTCAAGTATGAGGTGAATTGGTGTTCAATGGACCACTTTTAAAGCACAAATCAAAGCAGTATCATCTTCATTCGATTATCCGGATAATTTTAAGTAAGTACAGTGAAAATGAGGGTTATATTGGCTACATCAATGTATAAAACTAAATGATATATGAGTTTGAGGTATAATCATGGGGAGAATCGGGCAAAATGAACAACTTCCTGTGTCGTGCGGTGGCTGAAACCATCTACAATCGATTTCTCGTGATTTTTTACAATAGAAATGCTCATCGTAAGGGACTGAAACTAGCGGCCATAAAAGATCCGTTTTTGGCTCGTTTTTGCCCACAGTGGATGGGTTGAAAAATGCAGAGAAATTTTAAACGCACAACATTCAAGACAAAACGGGTTTTCCATTGACTTTTTATAATCATTATGGTTATTCAACATTGAATAATAATTGATGAGAAAACCCCTCTTAACAATACTTTCAGACCTATCCCAAAAGGCACGCCAAAAAGTTTGTTTGGATTTGGCAATGGACGAAAAGTCAACAATAACAGGGAGTGCGTTCAGTTGTTGCAATCTTCCGGGAATTACAGTCAGAAGGTGTGTTTAGGGGAGTAGTTTGTTGAAAAGAATAACCAGAGCATTCGGTCATTTTCGGTGTAAATTACAGCGTCCGTTTCAACTTACTCCGCATTTCAACTTGCCCCGGTGTACCTTACTTGCAGCTTATGGGAGTTTCACGAATTGGGCGAAAAGAGGTCTATCTCAGTTGTTTGAAGTGATAAACATCTACAGTTTTCAGCTGAATTGTTGTACATAGTTGGACCAACAAATCTGTGTCATTGGATTCCGGTTAAATTGGGAATTTCACCGTTAGAGGCGCTTTGGTTTCGAGCTACTAAATATGACTGATGTGACGCGTTGGAATAAGGTATTCTAGGATGAAACCATGCAATATACCATGGTTTCATCCTAGAATACCTCGAGAGCCTCACCAGTTAGGACATATCAGATGAAGGTCGGGATGGCCTCAGTCTCAACAGCCCGTCTTTGATGAAATGTTTGAAGCCTCCATTTACTTTTCAACGTGAAAACAAACGGAAGTAAAAATCAAAACGATGTCATGTTTTTTTCACTTTCCAGTTTTGCCAGTTGACTTAGTGAAATATTGGGAATATGATTCTATTTGTGCACAATCTGTTCACACTTTTCGGGAGTTGATGACTGCATTGCAAAAATTTAATTCCGACACACAAACTTGTATTTTTAAACGTAAACAAAGACACACAGTGAAAAACATTTTCTTATAATTCATCCGGTTTCGTGCAGTTTTGTGTAGAAATCGTGTATATACTTTTTGGGACACTCTATACATGAAAAATGAAATTTAAATACTACGGAAGTACAGGTATACCTCGATTTTATGAACGCTCGATTGTATGTACCCTCGATTTTATGTACTTCGATTTTATGGACATTTTACCTCGATTTTATGTACATGGTTTTTCACATGTTTCATTTTTTATTCAAGGACAGTTTTCGTATTATCTAAATTGTTTGTTCCCTTGAAAAGGAGACTTTTTCAATTGCGGGCACTCAAAACTCACTTCCTCAGGTTTTCCAAAATATACAGTGCTGGCGCTAGTACTTTGTTCGACAAATTCATCGTGGGTATCAGACAGTCTGATCGATTAAATCCGAACCCTACATGATACAAAAAATCCTGGGGATGAAGAAGTAGTGATTTAACCCTCTGCCTATAATTTTTCAATTAGGTTATATCCATTGATAATATTTGAAATGCTCGTTTTAAAAAAGTGTGACGACATATAGATTAATTTAGAGGATTCTAAACAAAATGCTTGACGAAAAGGAGGAGGGTAGTTGTGTTTATGAACACGGTGCTTTTCGATTAATGGCGTGATCAATGAATGTTCCCTAATATAAATAACGAGGCAATTCAAGTGATTTTTAAATACTGTACTCAACAGTAATGTTGAAATCATCTCAAAATGCAACTCACTGAGTCATTCAACGTGAGCGAAATCACCTTCGATTATACAGACAAAAGTCGCGCTTGAGATTCTCAGCCGAACTTTCATTATTCGTCTCAAATGAGCTAAACGATGATATCTCCCAAATTGGTCAAAGTTTTGCTTTGGTGGTGTTTCTTATTTTTGAAGGCGTGATTTATTACTTCTCTACCAGAAAAATAAGAAAACACCCCATTTATGCAATGTAAGCACCGAGGAACAATCAATGAGTAAAACGGAATAAAAAATCGGGCATGATTGTTATGCTTATGATTTCGTAGAGAAAAGAATCGCACTTGATAAAAATCATGAGTGAGATTTGAGATTTCGGTTTTTCAACATCACTGGTACTCAATCAATACTCACTCATCTTTACTCATCTACACTTTTTCCATCATTTTGATCTTAAAACAATGTTTTCTAGTTCAACGGTCAGATTAAATCTGGGTTATGTTGAACATGCATCCCATTAGTATCTGATTACCGTGTATTTTTTGACATTTTTGATCGTGAGGAAGTTGTATCATCACTTCTATTTGAACCCGGATTTGTGCAGGCTGTAATCTCTAAAATGGCTTCTGTTCAAATTCCAAAAGTTAAAAAGCAACGATCAGGTATTCTTCTCACAGCTAAAGTGAAGATTATCCATGATTTGGAAAATGGACTAACAGTTCAAGATGTTATGGAAAAGTACCACATCAAAGCACGATCTACTATTTACAACATTCAGCGATCCAAATCAAAGATACTGAACAACATTGCAAATATTCAAGGAAACATTGGTAAGCAAATTGGAGATTCTATTCATGAAAAGCGCACTCATGTTTATCATTTGCAGCTCATCGTAAGTCTTTCAAATCCGCTCGCTACCCGAAAGTGGATGAGGCGCTTTACCTCTGGTTTTGCAAAAAGGCAACAACACATTCCGTTAAGCCAAGAAATGCTGCAAGTTCAAGCAGTGAAGTTTTCAACGAGTTGGTGGGTGAAGGCAAGTTTGGAAGTCGAGGATATATCGCCAAATTTATCAAAAGACATGAAATTCGTCTTTTGAAAATTACGGGAGAGAAATTATCAAGCAACATTGCCATCGTTGACCAGTTTGTTCAAAAGTTTGCGGCGGAAATGCGTTATAATGATTTGCTGCCAAGTCAGATCTTCAACGCTGACGAAAGCGGTCTTTTCTTCAAAAGCACGCCCACAAATACATACGTTGACAAGGACTCGATAACCGCACCTGGAAAGAAGGTGAACAAAGAACGTCTGACGTTTATGCCGTGTGCGAACATGGACGGTTCTTTGAAGTTGCCGCTGATGGTTATCGGGAAATATCTTAACCTCGTGCGTTGAAAAATTTAAAAGAGCTTCCAGTTTTCTATGCCGCATCCAAAAATGCATGGATGACCCGCGTACTGTTCAAAATCTGGTTTTTGAGCATTTTGTACCGAAAGTCAGAAAGTATTTGGCGGAAAACGGTTTACCTATGCGAGCAGTTTTGGTCTTGGACAATTGCTCTGCACATTTCAATGCAGATGAGCTCAAAACGGAAGACGGCGCTATTTGGGCAGTCTTTTTACCGCCAAACACAACAGCGGTGCTTCAACCGATGGATCAGAATGTGATCCAAATGGTCAAATCACGGTACAGACAAATCATGATGCAGGAGATTCTTGGACGACCTGGAGAATTTCATGACAACGTGAAGAAAATAAATGTTGAGGATGCCATCTTTTGGGTTGCGCAATCGTGGGATCTGGTTCCTCAAGCTTCTATTAGAAAATCTTGGAATTTGCTGTACAACCCGGAGGAAGTAGAAGACGAAGATGAGGTGCCTCTCTCTATGATTAAGGAGCGACTTCTGGAAATATCCGCTACAATCACTGCGTAAACGTTATCGATGAGGAAAATGCTGAGTTTGAAGTCCTCAAAGATTCAGAAATTGTTGAAAAAGTACTCAACCCTACAGCTGACGACGAATCGACGTACAACATCATGGATTGCAGCTTACCAGATGACGACAGCATGAACATTTTGGATTCTGCTAATGCGGAAGATGACTTTCAGCTGGTCTCGGACGAATCGGCACTGAAATCCGCTGATGTAATGATCCGGTATGCAGAAGAGAACGGTTGGCCTCTCAATTCGCAGTTTTCGTTGCGTGGCATGAGGGCAAAAATCTTCGCGAAGATAGTGAATGGAAAATCATCTTGAGAAAATTGCCTTTGAATATCCGAATGTTTTCATTTGTAATAAACAATATGTTTGATTTTTAAGAGATTCAGAAGTGATAAAAATGTATGTAAATGAAAATTCCAAATAAAAATCAAATGAACTCAAAATTATGTCTTCTGAAACTTTGTAATACTTCTTCTTACTGTACGACGAAATGAAAAAAAAATCTAAAAGGTTTGATGAATACTGGATGAGACTAAAAATAGGTAATCCGATGAGATCGAAAACGTTAAAAGAACATTAACTTTAATGGAATCGTCAAATTATGAAAGAATTTTTTTCGGCTAATTCCAATCCTCTTTCCTTCCTTATCAAATTTTCCCATACAAATTCGATTTCTCTTGCATGAAGCGAAAGATTTATTAGACCATTCCACTCCTCACATTCCTACACATAATTTGTGAAAGGGATTGAAAAACTTAAAAAAAATCTAGAATAAATGTTTGTGATTTATAATAGAATAAAAAACAGAACCCATGAGTTTAACCATTTTTTCTGCTGTATTTTCCGAGTGGTAAATAAAAACTTTAACTAAAACTTGTATATTCTATACATTTTTTATCGAAATAATAAAGAAAATATATTGCTTCGATTTTATGTACAATTCGATTTTATGTACATTTCAAAATCGAAAATGTACATATAATCGAGGTATACCTGTATTAGTTAAATATTTTCGTAATATTTTACATTAATTTATTTAGCATATTAGGGTTGACGCTACACTAGATTCGGTACATAAGAATCTATGCTTCTAATTTTTTAAAAACAAGAACTTCTACTAGCCGATTCCTCAGAGTTTTCGTCGAAGACCTACCACCAGTTCAAGCGGAAAAAAAAGTCACCACACTCACTGTCAATCTCCCGACACCAATCAGTTCTGAATCTGTCATGTCAATACTCGTCACTAGGTTAAATATTCCTTCTACCGCTGCTGCTGTTGCTGCTGCTGATGATGATGCTGATCTATTAATACCTCCAGTCGTCTCAACTAGCTTTCAACCCAGCGAGAGTGTAAACAGACCAGTGCGAGTGCAACGTAGCGCAAATTGCATGTACTTATAGCCAAAAAAAAGAAAAGATCAATCTCCTTGTTCAAAGTCTCGTACCAGACCGAAACGACCGCCGAAGATTGGATCGTAATTGGCTTTTTAATTGGGGAATCCATCACTTCCTATACTGTTTTTTCTATGCCGAGTGTGTGTGTGAGAGTTGGTTTCTCAAATTTTCCGATGAAATTCCCCCCTTGATTGTTGAGCCGAAAGTTGCTTCTTTCTTGCACATCTCTTCTGGGCGAAATTTGTCATCTGTAAGATCAGAAATCGGTCACGTTAATTTTTTTAATTATCGCCTGCGATCAGAGGAAAATACCGTTCACCTCCTCCGGCTCTCAAGCCAAGTATGTAAATACATTACTCGAGCGGAAAAGCATACCCTGGATTGTTGAGATCGGTCGCAACGCAAGCCGACGGCGACGGGAGAATTCGTCTAGCTTGCCAGCCTCAGGAAACAGACGACCTGTGTTCTCGTTCGCCGACGTCAACGCTGGCTGTGTACAGGTGATTTTATTTATAAACAGACACAAATGGGCTATTTTTGGCGAGCTTATTTTTCCTCACTTCAAGCGATTCGGTTGTGCACGATTCTGTGCCACGGGAACCTGTGGGTGGTGTAGCTTTGGAAGCTATGTTGTTCTGATGATCGAAGTAAGCGTTGCAGCGAGGAATCTCATTTGGTTGACCAAAACAAAACACTCACCCGACACTCATATCGAGTGAACTTTGATGAAAACAAACGGCCATTTGGTAATTTATTCAACATGATACCCGGCAATAAATCTTCAAACTCTCGCTGTTTTCTTGATATTGTACCACAATCAATCATCAAAATGGGGAGACGATCTCCTACCAAGCCACACGTGTCACGTGTCAGTGCCGTCGTTCTTTTCCTCCCTTACTACCACAATGAAGCCCGTCCCGACACACGGTCCGTCCAAGAACCCGGTATTTTCGAAACTGCGCCTTCACTGTGCTCGGGGCTGGTTGGCGCCCACGCCGTACAGAATTCCCGTACCAGACATAACTGCATCCACCGGCGTGTCAAAACCGCCAACTTGCACGGCTGTCGTCAACGGAATCGCTCAACTCAGTCAATTTCATCTCACCTTTCGACATTCGACTCGGCTGGTTGGCGAATTCGGTCTAAATTATAAATATTCCACGACGATGGCCGAAACTACCCAGCGCTTCCTCAGACAAAAGAGCCAAACGATGTCCCACTGCCCGGCAAGCGCCGTCGTCGTCCATCGTCGTTTGAGGAGGGTGCGGGTGGATGCAGTTTTCAGATCGGATTTTCCCTTTTGAGTGCAGGAGTAAATGTGCCTTCTGCTTTCCTCCGTGGTGCAATAAAAAACGGACCGACGATGGGATGTTCCCTATCATTTGGTGGTCTTGTTCGGTGAGATTGTGAAAATTATGTAATTTTTCACGATCCGTTTGCGCTAATTGGATTGAACGGTGTGTTATGGCAGACGGAGGTGCTTGTTTCTTTCTGTCAACATGGCGTAGTAGTTCAATATGGGTCGGAGTTGCGAACGAGTTGAACTGCCGTGAACTTCAAGATTTCGTCAAATATAATATAATAATATAATATACTTGTTTCTAACATGTAATGATCCTCAGGACCGTAATCAATATGATCTAATCAGCCAAACAGAAACTTTTTGGCATCATGGAAACTTACCGCATAAAGCCCGATTCAAAGTAAATTTGGACGCATTCTAGTGATCATAACTCAAGAAT
Organism: Aedes japonicus; assembly: GCA_034211315.2. Lineage (NCBI taxonomy): Eukaryota > Metazoa > Arthropoda > Insecta > Diptera > Culicidae > Aedes > Aedes japonicus. The sequence continues at coordinate 177,174 of JASCZW010001636.1, read as the reverse complement.
TAAACAACATGCACAGTTGATCAAAACGTCAAACAAAAGATTATTTATTCAGCTTACAAACGATATACAACAAATTATTACATTTTACCGTTTCAAACGGTACTTGGGGAACGTCCATTAATTACGTCACGCAAAAAATGAGTTTTTATAACCCCCAACCCCCCCCCCCCCCTTGTCACAGTTTTTGTATGGACCTTTTAATTTTTGTGTATGGATGGTCACGTTTTCCCAAACCCCCCCTCCACCCTTACTGCGTGACATAATTAATGGACCTTCCCTTGTGATCTGGTGACACTGTACTGGCGAAGTTATTCCACTTTAAACGCATTTGTTGTGCATTTGTCACTTACCACATACCCGAAGTTTTCGCTTGTCAATTGTCCAATATTTTTCGATCGGTCTGAACTCAAGGAAATTCGAAGGATTCATCTCTTTGGCGACGAAATTAACATTGTTTGCAGCATACCATTCTAGTACCTCCTTAGAGTAGTGGCAGCTGGAAAGATTCGGCCAAAACATAACGTTGGGCTAGTGTTGCAAAACAAAAACCTGGAAGGGACATCCTCACGACTAGTTGCCAGGTAAAATTTTCGTCCGGGGATTTGTTTATAATCCATTTTGACATATGTTTCGTCATCCATTAAAACACAGCCATCGAATTTCGTCAAAACTCGTTCATATAGAAATCGTGCTCGTGTTTTGGCCACTAAATTTTATTTCAGGGAGCGATTCTGATGTTTACTGGTTCAAAAAGACTGATATACTTCTCTTGAAAGGATGTTACGCACGGTGGAAAAGTTGGAATCGTATTTCTTTTCCAAATCAAGTGTGGACACCCCTAGGTTTCCATTCACGTACCTCAACACCTTTCTCCTCAGCTCTTTGTCCATAGTATCACTTTTATGATAGATGCTCTGTGCTCTATCCACTCTCTATCTATCTGAATTTTCTGAATAAAAATCTGAAAACACTTTTGCTATTTTTGAGGCAGATTACGAAGGATTCTCTAGATGTTTGTGCACAATTAATTTTATTTTCTCAAGTTCCATGATCCGGAATTTCGAGATGCGTCGATCAATCGAAAAAATCTGCTTTTCACCCATTTCTTTGTCAATGAAACATCAACAAATGCATGTCAAACGTTTTTTATTCCAACCACCAGGGACGCGGTGCTGTATTAAACCGTCCGTCCAGATTTACTTTGAATCGAGCTTTCAGCGTCACACCAAAGGTTTGCCAAATCATAGAGTTGTTTTTTCATCTTAATTTTTTTATCAGTGCTCTACAAAGATTTAGGATTATTTTCAATGCTGTTCGACAAGATTGGACCAGTTTTTTTTTTGCGTGAATTCATGCATGGGAAACAATTTTGTTTGTTTTCGCAATGCCTACTTTTTAAATCTTCTGTCTACAATTCTTGGAAGAACTCTTAACCCATACTCCGGCATAGGATCGCCCTAAATTTTGAAACAAACGAGTCTGATAAGAACTTAGACGGCAATACAAGGTCTTGAGACTTGGATCGATGATTTGCTTGACTACTGGCCAGCCAGATTTGATGTGCAGGATAACCGTCTAAAGCAGCTTGTCTTTCTTCGTGGCTAAACGAACCATCTCGAACGTGACCTGAAGGTTGCTGAACGAGTCACATAAGACGTTGTCCAACTCCTCTTCGATGCCGACTGACGCAAATACAAATTCTTCATCTGGTGTCTCATAACTGTTGATCAACCGGGATCCCTTCCTACCTTCACGAGCGGTTGGAGCTCTAAATGGTGACCCAGCAGCATGCGGCGAATTTGGGTCACGGCAAATGCCAGAGCAAGTGCTTCTTTCTTGACTTGACTGTAGTTTTGTTCGGATGCCGTCTGTATTCTAGAAGCGTGAGCGAAGGCTTTGATTTGCCCATCTAGATCCGAAACGACACCTATCATTTCGGTTGAAATGTTCCCGGTTTGACCAACAATCAATATGCAACTAGCGATTTGAAAATGGTTCACTGTTGTAGAACCCCTTGGTCCGAAATACACCTTGAAGCCAGCACCATGTTATACATATTTGCGCCTTTGTTTTCATTTGCTATGTTATTTTGACAGAATATTTGAGAGTGTGTTCGTGTGAGTTCATTATTAGGGGCGCATTATTGAGCTTGGGACCGAGCTTGGGACCGATGTGCTAGTACTGACTGAGCCAAGAAAAAAATCGTATTTGTATTGGACCTACTGGTCTTAGAGTTAGTCTATGGTTTGACATCCAGGAAGCGTACTATTTTTTTGGACACGCTCATTCGGATTTCCCTAAAATTGAGTAACTTTTTTTCATAAAATAGGCTGAAACGTCAAACCATGGGAAAGGCGATTTATGAAAATGGGTAAATCTCACTCTTTTCTTCATGAATCTAGAGTATGTCTACTGTTTGTACAATGGACACTTATTTTTACTTTCCAGATAAAAAAGTTTTACAGGGAAAAACAATGATTAGTTCTATTGAATTCAGGTAACTCTGTGCAATCTGTTCAAAAAAAAAGCCGAACAAGGCAACGGAGTTTTTTTTATTAGTCTTTATTCCTAAAAGGTGCATCGATCCATAGCTTGACACAAAGGGAAAGGACTGCATCCTGACCATCGCGAATTTTGGCGCGCTAATTATGGCCAAATTGCTGCCGGATCAGAATACCATCTTGGCACCCTGGTAAAGGGCAATACGGTCAAAATTTGGTCAATATCAACTTGACGTATTTCTTTCAATTTTGCATTTAAAAAACCTGAACACCCTTCATTTTGAAGGTGTGTGTGTAGAATGTTGCTTCAATTTTGATTTTGGAATTCACTCTTCAATTGTCAAAATGCCGTCCAAGCAAGAAGAGCAGCGTATCAAAATTTTGCTCGCGCATCGCGAAAATCCGAGCTACTCGCACGCAAAGTTGGCAAAATCGCTAAAAGTTGCCAAATCAACCGTTACAAATGTAATTAAAGTGTTTGGGGAACGTTTGTCGACAGCCAGGAAGTCTGGATCGGGGGGAAATCGAAAACCGGAAGCCGCTGAGACGACAAAGAGAGTTGCCGGTAGTTTCAAGCGAAACCCTAACCTATCTCTCCGAGATGCCGCAAATAAGCTGGGTGTATCGTCTACAACCGTGCATCGAGCCAAAAAACGAGCCGGACTATCGACTTACAAGAAGGTAGTGACTCCAAATCGCGATGATAAACAAAATACGACGGCCAAAGCGCGATCCCGGAGGCTGTACACGACGATGCTGACGAAGTTTGACTGCGTGGTAATGGACGACGAAACCTACGTCAAAGCCGACTACAAGCAGCTTCCGGGACAGGAGTTTTATACGGCAAAAGGAAGGGAAAGGTAGCAGATATTTTCAAGCACACGAAACTGTCAAAGTTCGCAAAAAATATCTGGTTTGGCAAGCCATCTGTACCTGTGGCTTGAAAAGCAGCATTTTCATAGCTTCCGGGACTGTCAACCAAGAAATTTACGTGAAAGAGTGTTTGAATAAACGTCTGCTGCCTTTCCTGAAGAAACACGGTTGTTCCGTACTGTTTTGGCCGGATTTGGCATCTTGGCATTACGGTAAAAAGGCCATGGAGTGGTACGACGCCAACAACGTGCAGGTGGTTCCCAAGGACAAGAACCCTCCCAACACGCCAGAGCTCCGCCCAATTGAGAAATACTGGGCTATTGTCAAGCGGAACCTAAAGAAGACCAAAAAAACTGCTAAGGACGAGCAGCAGTTCAAGGCAAACTGGCTTTCTGCGGCGAAGAAGGTGGACAAGGTGGCTGTACAAAATCTGATGGCAGGGGTCAAGCGTAAGGCCCGGCAATTCGGATTTAGAAAAGCGGAAGCCTAACTGAATATTTTTCCTGAATTTTATACTAATTGAACTTGAAAAAGAAATTTAATTTGATTTTTTAAATAAACGATTTCACCGATTTACACGCGTTTTCCCTTGACCAAATTTTGACCGTATCACCCTTTAGAATGAACAGTATATAACATAACTCTGCTGCTCGATATAAGCTGTGTAAAATTATGAAGTTTTCAGAAGCAGATAATTTCTCATCTCCATGCGAAGCGCTAGGAGCGGACAGTAATTTTATTGCTAGAACGCAAAGACATGAAGAGAAAGTGTATTTATAGGTCCGTATAGGCAACGGCAGGCTTTGAAAATGAAAGATACAAGATTGAAAACGAGCGGAGGGCATTTGAACGGCAGTATCCGGGTAAGGCAGTAAGGCAGCAGACGTTTATTCAAACACTCTTTCACGTAAATTTCTTGGTTGACAGTCCCGGAAGCTATGAAAATGCTGCTTTTCAAGCCACAGGTACAGATGGCTTGCCAAACCAGATATTTCTTTGCGAACTTTGACAGTTTCGTGTGCTTGAAAATATCTGCTACCTTTCCCCTTCCTTTTGCCGTATAAAACTCCTGTCCCGGAAGCTGCTTGTAGTCGGCTTTGACGTAGGTTTCGTCGTCCATTATCACGCAGTCAAACTTCGTCAGCATCGTCGTGTACAGCCTCCGGGATCGCGCTTTGGCCGTCGTATTTTGTTTATCATCGCGATTTGGAGTCACTACCTTCTTGTAAGTCGATAGTCCGGCTCGTTTTTTGGCTCGATGCACGGTTGTAGACGATACACCCAGCTTATTTGCGGCATCTCGGAGAGATAGGTTAGGGTTTCGCTTGAAACTACCGGCAACTCTCTTTGTCGTCTCAGCGGCTTCCGGTTTTCGATTTCCCCCCGATCCAGACTTCCTGGCTGTCGACAAACATTCCCCAAACACTTTAATTACCTTTGTAACGGTTGATTTGGCAACTTTTAGCAATTTTGCCAACTTTGCGTGCGAGTAGCTCGGATTTTCGCGATGCGCGAGCAAAATTTTGATACGCTGCTCTTCTTGCTTGGACGGCATTTTGACAACTGAAGAGTGAATTCCAAAATCAAAATAGGAGCAACATTCTACACACACACACCTTCAAAATGAGGGGTGTTCAGGTTTTTTAAATGCAAAATTGAAAGAAATACGTCATGTTGATATTGACCAAATTTTGACCGTATCGCCCTTTAAAATCCGCTTTTTCAGACACTCTTGAATGTAAATCTTCGACTTCATTGTGTGAGATGTGATGTGATACCTTGATTTTAAGGCCACAACTGCAGATTTCTTGCCAAATAATTAGTTCCCGAGCAAACTTATCAGCAAAAACAAATTTATACCTGGAAGGGACATCGCCAGGACCAGTTGCCATTTGAATTTATTTATAATCCATTTTGACATATGCTTCGTCATCCATTAAAATACAGCTATCAAATTGCGTCAAAACTCGTTCGAATAGAAATCGTGCTCGCTTTTTGGCTACAACATTTTGTTTCAGAGAGTGATTTGGATATTTACTGGCACAATAAGACTCATATCGTTCTCTCGTCTTCACCAAATCACGTATGGAGACACCTAGGTTTCATTTAACGTACCTCAACACCATTCTCCTCAGCTCTTTGTCCCTAGTGCCACTTTTATGATAGATGCTCTGTACTCTATCCACACTCAGAGTATCCTTGTAACGTTTGATTACAAGACACACCATTGACTTTGGGAATTTTAACACAGTTGTTATTTTTGAGGCAGACCACGAAGGATTGTTTCGATGTTTGTGCACAATAAATTTTCGTTTCTCAAGTTCCATGATCCGTAATTTCGAGAACAATTTCTTCGTCAATGAAACATCAACAAATGCCTGTCAAACTTTTTTTGTTCGAACCATCAAGGACGCGGTGGTGTATTAAACCGTGCGTCCAGATTTACTTTGCATCGAGCTTTAAGAGTCACACCAAAGGTTTGCCAGATCATAGAGTTGTTTTTTCATCTTAATTTTTTTATCAGTGCTCTACAAAGATTTAGGATTATTTTCAATGCTGTTCGACAAGATTGGACCAGTTTTTTTTCCGTGAATTCATGCATGGGAAACAATTTTGTTTTCGCAATGCCTACTTTTTAAATCTTCTGTCTACAATTCTTGGAAGAACTCTTAACCCATACTCCGGCATACGATCGCCCTAAATTTTGAAACAAACGAGGGCAGTCTGATAAGAACTTGGACGGCAATACAAGGTCTTGAGACTTGGATCGATGATTTGCTTGACTACTGGCCAGCCAGATTTTATGTGCTGGATAACCGTCTGAAGCAGCTTGTCTTTCTTCGTGGCTAAACGAACCATCTCGAACGTGACCGGAAGGTTGCTGAACGATTCACATAAGACGTTGTCCAACTCCTCTTCGATGCCGACTGGCGCAACTACGAATTCTTCATCTGGTGTCTCATGACTGTTGATCAACCGGGATCCCTTCCTACCTTCACGAGCGGTTGGAGCTTTAAATGGTGACCCAGCAGCATGCGGCGAATTTGGGTCACGGCAAATGCCAGAGCAAGTGCTTCTTTCTTGACTTGACTGTAGTTTTGTTCGGATGCCGTCTGTATTCTAGAAGCGTGAGCGAAGGCTTTGATTTGCCCATCTAGACCCGAAACGACACCTATCATTTCGGTTGAAATGTTCCCGGTTTGACCAACAATCAATATGCAACTAGCGATTTGAAAATGGTTCACTGTTGTAGAACCCCTTGGTCCGAAATACACCTTGAAGCCAGCACCTTGTTATACATATTTGGTTATACATATTTGGGAAAGGACTGCATCCTGACCATCGCGAATTTAGGCGCGCTAATTATGGCCAAATTGCTGCCGGATCAGAATACCATCTTGGCACCCTGGTAAACTTATCCATTGAAGCTTCGTAACGCTTCCGGATTATTAGCTTCCACTCAAGTGGTTCGAAAGCACGTCGAAAAAATCGTTCGCGAGTGTATCCATAAAGTGCAATCGTCGTCTAACCAATAGCTTCCAGCAACGCCTGTTCGAGCTGAATGGACTGATGGCCAAGAAATTACCGGAATGCTTGAGCGATGCGATTCTGGACATCGATACCCATCTTTCAACTGGTTCCAATGTCATGGTAATTTTTTTAAAAATAAAAAATAAAAACCCAAGTAACATTGCCTAAACCATCCTGCTTTATTGAGTTTTGTTAAAGTTTTATTAACGCCACTGGAAATCAATTTGATTTTATTATGGTACCAACAGGTGCCAATAGGTTTTATATTTTAGTCAGATTTAAAAAGCATTTTGAAACCACTTTGGCATTGAGTGAAGTCACAAAATGACTTAATAGTTTTATAGTAGCCATTGCGAAGATAAATTGGCTGTGAAACTGTGGTGTCTTTCAATCGCCATATTGAAATATAAGAAATCATTGAAATTTGGAAAAGTAGATCGGAGATCAATTTCGGCATTCTTTTAGATAACCTGATTGAATCACATCAATGTTCAGGAAACTCATGTTTAATTTATCGAATATATTTGTTTCAATTTTGTTTTTGTTGTTGTGAACTCGCATAATTTCCGAAGCGCATTAACTTTCAGTATTTATAGTGCCAATATTCACCATAAAAATAAATGCGCACATGATTCGAAGCATGATACGCAATATAAAACTGAATTTGTTTTGGATATTTTTCTATCAAAAAAATTTCCCGCATCACTTGAACTTTTTTCTTCGTTATTATTTCCTGTTACATGAATCAGAAGAGCAAAGCATAGAACAAAGCAGAACTAACATTCTTCTACCAAATGCTGCTTTCATTTCACAAGAGTGAAGACCTAAGAGAAATCGACATTTAAGGGCTTATGCTGAATCCCTCTTGATGACAGTCATTACCCCAACATTTAGAATTGATAAAACTCAGAGTCGGTACTAGATATTGAAAATTTAATCACATCAGTTTGTATGCTTACTTGCTGTGAGCAATCTGATAGAGTTCTATTCTATGTTCATTCACTAACAATCAAGATTTATCTATTTGAAATAGCAAGATGAGTTTGCGAGAGCGAGATAAAATATGTGAAAAAATACATGGAGCAGCGATTCACCTTAAAGTCATTGTTTACAAATGGCTTTTAGGCCCTTAACATGAATTACTCGAGAGTTTTACGTGTTAATTGAACATTTTCTTTTTTATGAGAAAAAATAACATTGAAGCAAAAACTTGGCTTGATAAGTGTTATCCAAACTCTGCACCAGGAAAATCCACCATCATTGGCTGGTATCAAATATACTATATTAACAATATACGTCACTTGTCATTTTTTTCAGGCGACCCTGTTTTTGCGCATGTGGCGCCATAAGTGAAAACCGAGGCAACTACTAAACTCAAAATGCACACGCTCAATCTAAGCTATCCATCTTTTGTTATACCTAGTGTAATATTTTAAAAGTACTCAACAAACAAATTTAAACGAATCACAAATTGTTAAACTAAGTCACTAACTAAGCAAACGATTTCTGAACAACTCGCCGCAACTCCGATTTGTTGCCAGCTGCGAATGTCATGACAAAAGCAACACGCAACTATGGTTTGCTGCAACTTGAACAGTTTAGGAAAAAGATAGTCTGTTGATTATTATTATTTTTGATTACCATAGCATGTTTCTCAAATATTACGAAGTACAGATACTTTGATTCAATTAGATAATATTTTGGCCTAAAAATGATCCTCAATTCACGCATTGAAAAACAAACATTATTTTTTTGATCTTAGTTGCCAACAAATACATCCGCAAAATTTTATTGTAGACAATTTGTTGAGAGAAACATATATCGGCCTGCTCTTTTATTGCTAGTTTTTCACGGTTAACGAAGGAAAATTGATAGCTTGGCCCTAAAACCAGCGGCTGGATAGTCATGAAGAAAATGAATATATTGTTTGGCTCAGGAAGTACTAGCACACCGGTCCAAGCTCAATGATTCGCCCCTAATAACGTAACTCAAACCAACACACCCTCGAGATTCTGTCAAAATAACAAAGCGAATCAAAACAAAAACAAAGATACTATTACCGAAAAGCGCAAGAGTGTATTGCAAGGTGCAGACTGAAAGGTGAACTTTGGGCCTAGGGGTTCTACAACAGTGCACTATGGTCCGAATGGACAAATTTCACGACAAAAATCGATATCTCGAAACCCATTAACTTAAGACAGATAATGTCTTCGGGAGATTTGATTTTTAAAATAAGATCTATCTTTTGGTTTGAGTTGTGACTAGGGTGGTCCTTTAATGTTCATAATAAAAATATCAACTTTTTATTCCTATGGTCTAGAGGATTTTTTGCTTCAACAAAATTGTAGATATTTTAATTTAATGAAACTTTGTTGAAGAAATTTTAATTCTACTCATCTACGTATCGATTTATAACAGTTTTTCTAACTTTCCTTAGGGTGGGACTTGAAAAAACAGTTTTTTTGCTGTAACTTTTTTATTTCAATTTGAATTTGAAAACTTTGCATGGATGACTTTTAGAGTATTAAATGACGCACATTTTGAAGATGGAAGATAGTTGCTAGTTATTGTATTAAAAAAGTTGTAGGGCTTGAAGTGTATAAAATATACGTTTTTGCAAGATATCTTATTCCTTTATTTGCAAATATTTGCAAACACATAGTACGTAAATTGGAAGTACAAACTTCCATCTACAAGATCTATGCAAAATTGCTTGTCCCCTTTTGTTCCCTTTAGGGAAAAAAATCTTTTTAAATTTGGTAATTTTTGCATTTTTTCTGCATAATTTTCGATCAGCAGCATCAAAAATTATCACCAAAGACCGTAACAACTGGAGTTTTTATGAAAATGTTTATATATTTATATTAATCCATCTCCGTTAATTTATTAACATTCATATCACAGACAAACAGACATAACACATCGAACATTTTTCACTGCATATCATGGTCACTAACACACCTGCGCCATCTGTTGAGCACACTGTGATGGATGATAAAGCTGAACAGATGGCAGTAGCGTGTTAACGGCATACCTCGATATAACGTAACCTCGATATAACGTAACTCGATATAACGTAACTTTTACCTCGATATAACGTAACTTTTTTTCCCCTATTTTTTGTAGTTTATTGTTAGCGTGATTTATCTAACTGTATATTTTTGTTTTTTTAATTATTTATAAATCTGTCCACGCTCAATCGAATCAACTTCACAGAGCCAAGTTTTCATATTTATATACATCAGGTATCTTAGAAATAAAGTTGTCCATTCTTAGAACTAAAGATGTCCATTCTTTTGATCCGGTCCATTTGAAAAAAAAAACAGCCCTAATACACTTCGAGTGTTCTTCAACCTATTGCCAAACTGTAAAATGAACCGCTAGCTATTTTGACATTTCATGTCCATCGGTTGCCACATCCGAAGTGCAATTGAAATAAGATTGTACTAGGATGGGATGTACGATTGAAGTGAGAAAAGGGACTTGGCCACTTCAATAGTACTTCAATTGTACTAGGTTCCGGTATCTGGGAAGGTTTGGTAAAAAGTTGCTTGTGATGTTGCGTGCAATGCTTCAACATGGTTTGTTTATGCCGTCAAAAATCTGTTTTCTGTGAATTCTTTATTTTTATGTATGTAGTAGGAAGCTAGCTATTAAAACTTCCTTATTATTGCACAACTCATAATTCAAGAAGGTCGACTAAGTCGAAGGATTTTGAAAAATGGATCGTGTGTCGCCTAAGCAAGACAAAAAATGACAAAATAATGAAGAAGTACAAAGTTCGGTCTGCATCTACCGTCTATGCCATGCAAAGGACAACTTTCTAAAACAAAAATTGATCAACTAGGAAAAATGTGTAAGAAACTAAAATTATATTCCCTGAAAACAACATGTTTTTTTTTGAATTAATAGCAAAACGAAAGCGTTCAAAAATTCCTCGATACTCACAGGTTGACGAAGCTCTCTACATCTGATTTTTGCAAAAATGCTACAAACTCATGCAAAAAAAAATCATCAACCAAATGGTTGGAATAGGAGAACTCGGAAGCCGTGGTTATGTGGAAAAAAATAACAAAACCCAACGGCATTCGCTTACTGAAAATCAATCTTTTTCAAAAGATCCCCAACAAGAACATATGTAGAGAGAAACGCGACCCTTGCATCACACTTGTTGCAAATCAGTTAAAGTTACTTGCATGCAACTCAATTAAGGCACAATAATGTTACTGCAACCAATAATGTCATTTTTGTGTTGTTTGGGAAATCAACAAAGATCGCATAACGTTCATGCCTTGCAGCAACATGGATGGGTTGCTCAAATTACCATTAATGTTGATTAAAAAGTCTCACAGACCTCGAGCATTCGAACACCTTATGGAGTTGCCTGTATACTACAGGGCATCCAAAAGTGCTTGGATGGCAAAGGAGCTCTTTAAAGAACAGTTTTGGGGAATTCATTATGAAAGTGACCACCTTTCTCAAGTCAAAAAGGCTACCCCTAAGAGCCGCTCATTACAATGCAGATGAGCTAAAAACTGCCGATGGATCAATTTTTACCATCTTTCTCCCGCCATTCTTCAACCGATGAATCAGAATATCATTCAGATGTTTAAGACGCGCTACAGGCCTCTGATGATGTAGGAAATTCAAATTCGTGGAGGAGAAATTGACGAGTGCATGAAGAAGATCAACATAAAGGACTTAATCTTTTGGGTCGCTCAAGTGTGGATGGTAGTTCCAGCTGAATCAAATCGCAAATCTTGGAACATGCGAACGCAAGATCGCAAATCTTGGAACATTTCAGAACACGTGAAATCGAAGTATGATGTACCGCTGTCGGTCGCAAGAGACACAATGAGAAGATAGCACAGACCGAAGAAATCGACGAGGAGTATGCCGATCTCGAAACGCTGGACGATGATTAGATCATCGCAAGTATTTTTCACAAAGATGCTGATGAAGACATTTTATATGACGGTGACGACACAATGCAGTTAATGTCAACGCAGAAAGAAGCCTCACAATCTTCGAGTTTTGCAAATGGTGACGAATATGTAAACGTGTCGGATGAAGCAGTCTAAAATGGATTCGATCTTTTAATCAGATACGCGTAAGAGAACAACTGCCCACTGACTACACAGTTCTCGCAGCGGCAGATAGGAAGTTGTTTATGTGTTTGAACACATCTATCATAACTCCAATCAAAAATTTATGCTTACTGGCAACCATGGACCATTTTGACTTTTTATTCGCGCACATAGTGGTCGAGAGACTTACCCTCTGGGTAGTCTGGAATAAGCTGAAATCAAAAGTTGGTTCACCTTTATTTATGCAACATTAAAAGAATACTGCTAAAAGTAATATTCTAAGATAAAAAGATTATATGAGAAAAAATATATAAAATAATTAAAACTTGAAGAAACAATGAAAATTAAAATTAAAATTTATTAGTAGAAATTGAAAAAATATGTGTTAGAAGGGCTCTAACACCCTGCTGGGTGAATAACATTGATTTTGCGTTAATTCTTTTAAAGAAAAACAAGCTACAACAAACATTCTTGGAAAATTTTTTTTGCTTCGATATAACGTAACTTCGATATAACGTAACGAAAATAAAAATTGTGTTACGTTATATCGAGGTATGACTGTACTCAAATTTGAGTAACTGTATCCAAAGTTTATGGTGGGTAAATTTAACCTAACGCAATAGAACTTGTAAACACCAAAAAATGATCACTTTTTAGCACGGTTAGTTAGCAAATGTTATACAACATAGAAAATAAAGTGCCTTTCTCGTGATGATAGAATAAAAACATAAATTTTGTTGATAATTTTATAGATTTTGTTTGTTTCTTAATTTCCGCGATTTTTTACAATAACGGCTAGTTTTGTACCGTAACATATTTATTGTTTTTCGTTATTTAAATCTGATATACGTCAAATAATAAAAGTTTGCAAACGCCTTTCATTTTTACTCAAAAATAAGATGTCAATGCAGTACTCACCCATTGAGTAATCTTTACCTAATGTGCAGAATCAAATTTACCCATCTCTCCGGTTCAACAACAGTACTCAATTTTGAGTTTAAAAATACTCAATTTTAGGTACTTTGTTTCTTCCGTGTAAGGCGAGCGAAGCTGGTTTTAAAAAAGTTATCTTCTTGAAATTTCGACCAAAAATACCATATAAATTTTCCAACCGACAAAATTGAGGAAAATTGGTTATTCAAAAAAGTTTTTTCCGGCTTTTCGTGGCGAGTTCTCCTCACCATGTAAAATTTTGTAAGAAACTATATCCTAATAATCTTTTCCCTAGATTACTTAGAAATGCACCCAGCTAACTAGTGTGAAGAAATGATCAACATTAATGAGCACGACGTTTATTCAAGAAATCACGATTGCAGCTTTTTTCTATTTCGATTGCACTGATCTGATCATCAGTTCAGCAACTTGACAATTCCAGTTACATATAATCATATTTGATTGACTCCTTTTTTGATTAATGCGACTCAAAATTGAGTAAAATGTGTGACCATATCATTTGACTGGCGCATAAAATGTTCCTCGTTCAATTGCAAGCCGAAACAAGCGTAAACAACGAAATTGTTTGATGTAGACAATATCTTACTTAAATTAACATGAAGCATCTAACGAATTTATGTCAAATCTAGCATTCTACATAATAGTGCATCGGCAAACATAGAAAATTACTTGTTTCTTTCAAACTATGAAGCCAGTCGCTGGAAAGACATCCAAGAGAGAATTCTTCTCAAAGCGCCTGCCTCAGTGAAAATCACGAAACTCGTAGCATAAGTTGTCGCTGATACGACAGATCAATCTATGAAAAATAATATTTAAAACTTTTTGAACACGGTATGCGAAACTGGGACCTTCTCGCCAGCGCATTTCTGCCATTGTTGGGGCAAATGGGAATAGCAAAAAGGTAACGTATTCAATTCGATACTGTTCTTGTTCGTCCCATTGTAAGTTACAATAAAATAAAATAACGCAACAATTATTTATAAAATTGTTCAATGCTCGATGCTCGCATTGTCAAATTGACAAAAATGTGGAAGGACCATAACATGCATTTTTCAGTGCCAGGTCGATGCTGAAGATGAGAATAAAAAGCATTTTCTTTCAAAAATAAGATGCGCCTTTTAATGCCTTTTTTTCGAAGTGGTTCACCTCCATTCTGCATCACGTGTAAAGTGAGAGGTCTCAAGTGCCGGCTCGTGTGAGTTCTGATTTGATTTACACAAAGAGTAATCTCACACCTGTCACCTCGTGCGGTCTCTCCTCACACTCAACGCAACACTGACCAACAAGACCGACTCCACCCTATTTATCGAATCATAAAACACCCAATCAATTCCTCGCGTATTATTAGCGCGAGAAAAATCCGGTTGGCGTAGGTTTATTTTCCCTCGTAATCAAAATATTTTCCAACCGATATTAAACTGAAACAGCACCGGTATATAATCGTAAACTACCTACTCTCGGACGCACATCCCCAGTTTTGTTATTGTTTTGTTTGCAATTCCACCCGATTACTAGAAGGAAAGCACAAACAAACAGTCAATGTCTCGAACGAGATTTCACCCCGCTTTCGAATAATCAACCACAGTAAGCGACTGTAAAAAGCTTCAATCGCGCAATCTGACATCCAACCATGGCGGAAAACAATCCGAACGATTTCACATATCTCACCAATAACACCACCACCAGCGAGTACCGTTCGACGACCTCGGAGTCAACGATCCTTCCGTACTACGAACTGCGCCTTCCGACGCACATGTTCAACAAGTCCCCCTCCAAGATCGAGTTCCAGCTGGTACAAAAACAACGACCCAAATCACGCAAGGATCTCTACACCCGACGCCAGCGCCAACCCCAAACCGATGCCAATCAGAAGCCCAGGAAAGGTCTCAAACGGGTATTTTTCAATTTCAACCGAAAGCCTTGCCCCAGCGAGCCACATTGCTCCGAACGCCCTCAGGATGAAGAACAGGAAGACCAGCAATTCGAGAACATGGAAATTTACTACTTTGACCACGGAAGTCCAGAATTTTATCGCACCACCGACTGTCCGCCGCATTTGATCACGGAAGCCCTGGCCCAGTCAACCCATCATCACGCGACAAAATTCTGGGCGGAAATCTTCGGAACCATCAACATCGGAACGACGTTTGTTATCAGTTTTTGGCTTCAGTTGTATCGATTTTTGCTTTATGGTATTCTCCGATCGATCCTCGTTGGGCTGCTGCAGATAACGGCTGATTATCTGCTGAAACCGCTGCTGGCGGTCGTTTTCAATGGGTTGATTCAACCTCCGCTTGTTTTCGGGCAGAACATTCTCACGGCCATCGTTGCCATGCTGGAACCGATTGCGAAACTAGTCGGCAGTTTCCTGCAACCGGTGGGACGGTTGCTACGATCGCTACGATTTATAGAACACAAAACAATCAACAAAAAGGTTATCAAGAAGGGACGCTCTGATGTTTGAATATATTTTAATGAATCGATTTTTCCATCGAAATATTTTCCTCCATAATAAACAATGAAAAGTAATAATATTTTTTTGTTTTGTCTCGCTCCACAGAAACATCCTACACGTATGCACAATTTCAGAAAACGGGTAAACTCACAGCTCCGGCCACGGTGATACCGCGTTTTAGGAAATACAACGTTGATGATTTCCATTTTTTGACTGTGTTAGGAAAGGGTAGTTTTGGAAAGGTCAGTAACGGTTCTATTTATTTATTCTGTTTTCCTCCTTCTAAAACACGGACCAACTAACTTCCTGCTTCCATCTGTGTATCGCAGGTATTTTTAGCAGAGCTAAGGAACACAGAGTACTATTACGCGGTGAAATGCCTGAAGAAAGACGTCGTGCTGGAGGACGACGACGTGGACTGCACGCTGATCGAGCGGAAGGTGTTAGCACTCGGCACGAAGCATCCGTTTTTGTGCCACCTGTTTTGTACTTTTCAAACAGATGTAAGTATTGACAGTAGTTAATTGATTTTATTTGACTGTGCGAGTTATGACCTCAAATTTGCTGTCTATTGCCATCGGACGTTTTATCCGGGTTTATTTTAACTCGTATTTGTTGCTATCCCATCTGTAATGGAACAAGTATATACTTTAGCTTTTGCGTGATCTATACTCTACATACTGCCACTATTCACAAAACACATTTTTGGTGATTTGTTATTCATTTGGAAATAACGATAGCTAATTGTTGCTTGTATTTTTGGGGAAAATGATAAAATAAAGGGTGTTCCGATCAAAATGTGGTCAAACATTAATGTGTGTGAGTCGATCAAAGTTTTTATTAATAAGTGAAATTCTTCTTCTTTTTCAAGTTCAGTTGCAGTCAAGTACAGAATACAGGAGAAATATTCAGTTAAACTTCCTTTTAACGGAATGCGAACTGCCGGGTATTTCATTTAACACCTGCCATAAGATTTTGTACAGTCTCCTTGTCCACTTTATTCGTCGCAAAACGCCTGTTTGCCTTGAACTGTTTCTTGCACACAACAGCTTTTTGAGTCTTCTAAAGGTTCCGCTTAACGATGGCCCAATATTGTTCGATTAGGTGGAGCTCTGTTGGGAGAGTTCTTGTCTTTGGGCACCACTTGAACGTTGTTGGCACTCCATGGCCTTTTTCCGTAATGGCAAGATGCCAAATCCGAACAAAATAGAACGAAACAATTGTGTCGGTTCAGGAAAGGCAGTAGACATTTTTGTAGGCACTCGCTCAGATAAATTTCCTGGTTGATAGTTCCGGCCGCAATGTAAACGTTGCTCTTCAAGCCAAAGGTATAGGTGGCCTGCCACACCAGATATTTCATTGCGAACTTTGACAGTTTAATGTGCTTGAAAATATCGGCCACCTTTCCCCGTCCAGTTACCGTTTAAAATCCCTGCCCAGGAAGCTGTTTAAAGTCTGCCTTGACGTAAGTTTCATCGTCCTGTACTACGCAATCAAACTTCAATCAACGTCAGCATCGTTGCGTACAACTTTCGCGATCGTGTTTTGTTTATCCTCGCGATTTGGAGTCACAACTTTCTTGTAAAGCTTGCTTCAGATAGAATTGGAACAAAAACAATTGCCTGTATTTCAGTTATTTATTATTGAATTCAAGATCTTTTTTTATACAAATGTAGCGTTTTCTTCAAACTTTTAAGAAAAAATACGGATAAAATTATTCGTCACGGTTTCGAAGGAATTCTCGATTTTTTTCCTGTAACACGGCTCATTAGGCGGCGCACACCTTCTTCGTCCATCGTTTTAGCTATCTTATTCCACCAGGTCTTCATCTGATTGATGTCTTTGACAACCTTTCCCTTTGCCTTGAGTCTCCTCTTCATGATTGCCCAGTATTTCTCAATAGGGCGGAACTGGGGGCAGTTGGGTGGGTTAAGGTTTTTCGGAACAACCTCGACCCCTTTCTGCATACCATTCTTGAACGACTTTGCTGTAATGACAGCTTGCCAAATCTGGCCAAAACATTATGGGATGGTCGTGGGATCGAATGAACGGCAAAATTCGTTTTTGGAGACACTCTTTTTGGAATAGTTCCGACGTCATTGTCTTATTTGTAACGAAAACTTTCGTTTTTTTGCCACAGCTGCAAATGCCCTGCCAAATCATGAATTTTCGTGCAAATTTGTCGGCAAAAACAAATTTAAATTTGGCTGGAACATCCCCCCGAGCCGTTGCCAAGTAAAATGTTTGACCTGGGATTTGCCCGAAGTCAGCCTTGCCATAGGTTTCATCGTCCATCAGAAGACACCCGTCGAACTTGGTCAGCACCTGGTCGTATAGCTTCCGAGCACGGATTTTGGCCACACTATTCTGTTTTATGGTCCGATTTGGCTGTTTGCTAGCTCGATACTACTTGATTCCTTCCCGGAGTCGAGTTCTCCTCACGGTGCTATGGGCAGCACCGAATTTTCTGGCCAAATCACGGTCCGGTAGATTGGGATTCCTCTTAATCATCTTCAAAATCTTAATACGCAGCTTCCGGTCGACAGTTCCACTCCGACGATTGGCTTGAGGCTTCCGAATCGTCGTCAATGTTTCCTTATACCGTTTGATAACGCGCCATACGGTATTTCTGGGCAATTTCAGCTGTTTAGCTAGCCTAGATGCAGACCACAATGGATTTTCCAAATAACTGTGCACAATTTTTTCCCTTCTTTCGGCTGTTGATTGTTTACAAAGTACAGTCGATTTACGGAATGTCAAAAATACATACGTGAAGCTGACAAAATTCCCGACACGTGGGCGCCAAGAACTTCCAAATCCGTCCACCAGGAGCGCCACAATATGAGCAAAAGCAAAAGTGTTCCAATTCTAAATGGAGCAAGCCTTAAGTCGACAGTTCAGCTCGTTTTTTAGCTCTATCCACGGTTGAAGGCGCCACTCCCAGCAGAACACTTTTAAAACGAAGGTAACAGTTTATTTAGCCACATTCAACAATTTCGTCAACTTGGCGTGAGAGTAGTTTGGATTTTCGCCATGCACGTGCAAAATTTTGATGCGTTGCTTCTCTTCCTTCGACAACATTTTGATAACTGAAGTGCTAATCTCAAAATCAAAATAGAGGCATGATGCTACACTGCTCTTCAAAATGAGGAGTGTGCAACATTTTTAATGCATGACTCAAAGAAATGTGTCTAGTTTAAGTCGACCAAATTTTTGTCGAAACACCCTTTAGTAGTCATTATTCCATAAATATAGCAAATAAAACACACTAGTTTTGTCTTAAAAATTGAAAATAATGTGAGTCTGTTTTGATTTTGAAATTAAGAACCCTGTAACATTAGTAATTTTGTAATCGCTTGGTCCTATTGTCGCAGCTGTAGACGGCCTCTACAGAGGTGCTAGCGGGAAAAAAGAACGTGAACAGAAAAATAGTTTCGATGCCAACAAACTTGCGCCATATAACCCCCTGTTTAATTTCAAGCCAAAGCAAACGTAAACGACGTAATTGTTTGCAATCATTCATACAACATACAACATGGTTTGCAATCGTCCATACAACAGACTTGATTCCATAGATATCGGGCTAAAATTTTCATAAATGATCTCATTAATTTATGCCGGAATCATTGATAACACAGGAAATTAAAGGATTCTTTCAAACTCTGTATTTCTTTCAAATCACATTTTTAAGTAATTAAAGCAATATTGTTCATATTTTCAAGTTGAGTAATGTTTATTAGCTCCTTCCAAAACAATTTACTCGATGTGTCCTCCATCTTCATCAACACGCCTTTCATGCGTAGTCCTGCAACATTGATTGCCATGTGCGCGTTATGACAGACGTGTTTATCTAGGGTGAGATGTCTTGCAGACTTGTACTCCAACCAACAACTTAAAAACGAACCGATCGCTTCAAAGGAATGATTACTAATGATCTATGTTGCTATTCAAGTACAGTTTAGCACACCGTGACGAACAGCTGCGCCGACCACGTAGCGCCGCTTTCACGGTGCTTGCATCGCCATATCTTCAAGCAGCAGCTGGGTTGAAGGTCTCATCTGGATCAGGCCAATTTCCAGCTTCACCCTCGACAACGGTTTGGCCAAGGTATCAGCGATTATCGATTATCGGTGGGACAGTAGATAATCTTGATGACGTCACTGCTCACCAAGTCCCGGATGAAATTGAACCGCGTGTCGATGTGCTTGGTTCGTCGACTTCCTCCTTTGGCTCGCAGCTTTGCTATGCAGCTCTGGCTGTCCTCTCGCAATCGCACGATTGAGTCCGGTAGGCTTCTCGCAACGTTCTTCGCTCAATTTCTCGCGACCACTGGCAAGCTCTTGGTAGGCCTCAACCGCGCTCGCTACTGCTCTCATATGTATGTCGATAATGATCTAAATCATTTATTTACATATTTCGCTTCCGGTTCGAAAGAGAAAGCGGTAACGCACTGATGTTTCCAGGCAGCCCAGAATTTGACTTACGGAATCCAGAATTTGACTTACGGAATCCAGAATTTGACTTACGGTCTTGGTGGTCTCCAGCCTAGTCTGCATCAACGTATCCTTCAACTTGACCTGGTCCGCCAAGCTCCATCGGCAAGTCGGCGGTCGATGTCAGGTAACGGAGCGTCCTTTTAGCCTCCGTCCAAACGGCTGACCCAGGACTGACGCGCTAATGGCAATTCCGGGTCTCGTGTTTACCGCAACATACAGCAGAGCACCGACTAAGCTTTGGAAGTCGTCCTTCTGGCATTGGTTTCTCCTACTTTTGCTGTAGTTTCGGATAACCAGGTTCCATTAGGATCCTAGATGACCTTGTGTTTACTTGTCCGTACCTTGTCGCAATCATACGGATATACGAGGATTGATCCAGCGAAAATCGTCCATCCTGTCCTCGTTGGATCCGAATTCCGAGATAGTTGCTAACGTCTTCTAGACAAGTTATCTTGAAGTGCACTTTTAAAATAGCCTCAATCCTGTTATACTCCGCTTCGTCATGGCAAGCGATCAGCATATCGTCAACGTACAATAGTATGAACGACTTCCGAACATTGTATCCATTAGTATGAACTTTTCCGCAGTAGGTACACGTCGCCCTTCGAACCGGTCTCGAAACCAGTCGGCTGCCTCATGTAGATCATCTCGGCTAGGTCTCCATACAAGTACGCCGACTTAACGTCCACAAGCTTCACTAACAGCTTCCTCCTGGCGGCAATCGACAACATCGTGTGAAAGGTAGTTTGCTTAGCAACGAGGGCGAAGACTTCATCGTAATCGGTTCCGTATCTCTGGCTGAATCCTTGGGCGACTAGCCTAGCCTTGTATCGGGGGACTTCGCCGTTGCCGTCCAGCTTCCTCTTAATTACCCATTTGCAGCCTACGGGTTTGCGATCGTTGGGCAAAGGAACAATTTTCCAAGTTGGAGTCTTGCGCAAGGATTAGATCTCCTCCTCCATAGCACGCTTCCACGTGTCACGATTCGGATACCTCATTGTTTCTTCGAACGATCGGGGCTCACGGTACTCCTGGACAGTCAAACCGACCATGTCACCGTACCTATGTGGCAGGATCCCCTTGGTCACGCGGCTGAATCGACAAACAGGAACACCAAACACCTCCTGTTCCTCGGTAACGTCTGACTGATTCTGCTCGATAGCATCGGTGTCATTCGGGCCATCTTCTTCATTATTGGAAGTGACGGTCTCGAAACCGTAGAACCGTAAACCGCCTGGAACTTCGACCGCTTCTCGGAGGGAATCCACACGTAGCCCTATGAACCGAAAATCTTGAAGTGGCTGAGATCAAGCTTGTCTCCAGTCCGTAGCTCGAACGGTGTCTTCGATATTGGCTTAGATGCTGACGGTTTTGCAAAAAGGTGGTAGTATTCACAGCTTCGGCCTAGTACTTGTACGGCAGTTGAGCGTCCAGAATCATGCAGCGCGCCATTTCCACCAGTGAACGGTTCTTATGCTCTGCAACCCCATTTTGGTGCGGGGTGTAGGCACCTTGGTCCGATCGAATCACATTGGGCGTCCTCTTAAAATGATTCATCACAAACTGCACATACTCCTTGATCCGTTCAGTAACTTCCGACTTATTTTTCAGAAAGTATACCACGGTATAGCGAGAGTGGTAATCGATCATCGGTTCATTGGCTCACACACGTCGGTATAGATTAGGTTTATCGGCTGCTTCGACTTCTTCTTGGATTGCTTCGGGAATGGCCGACGTTCCAATTTCCATTGGACGCAACACTCACAGTTCACGTAGCACCCGCAGTCCTTGATGCGAATTCCAGTTGCCAGCCCTTTGGTATGCAGATTCCAAATGGCATCTGGCTCACGATGCCCCAGAATGCGGTGCCGTGTAGTAAGCAGTCAGGATTATGTTTGGTCTCACTCACCCGTAGCGCAACATCAACTGTCCGCAACTCGTACAGTCCTCCTGACGTGGTTGTGTCTCCAATTACCTTGCCGTCCTTGAAAATGCGGCACCATTCCGCAACGAACACAAGCTTGATACCTTTGGCAGTCTGTTTCTTCACCAAAATAAGGTTGGTCTCAAACTGTGGGACCTACATTACATCCGAGAGGAGAACAGAATGGCGTTCACCCTCTGGTGACTCCCAGGTCAGCCTGCACGAGCCAACTCCTTCCGTGGTGGTCTTCTAGACGTGCTGCTTCACGCTTTCGTCCAAAGTTCTAAAGCAGTTTGCGTCTACGCACATATAGGACGGTACGCTGAAGTCCACGATCCACGCTTTACGCCCGCTCACCAGACGCAATGCCATCAACGAAAAATCCGGCCTTGAACGATCCTCAAATTCCTCGCGAGCTGTCTTGGTCTTGGGACGGTAGCGCTTCTCCTTTGGTCACTCGCTGCACTGCTTCCGTTTGTGTCCGGGTTTTTGGCAATTGTGGCAAATCACCATTTTCTTCTGCTTCTCGCCGCCAGTCTTCAGCACGGATTCGCTGCTTCTGCTGCTTCCCCGTTTGGACACCTCATCTCTTAGCTTGGATTTGATCAGGTTGAGTGTCAAGTTGTCGTAAGCGTGTTTAACGATTCTGGGAGGCTTCGTACCACCATTGCAAGCTGCAGATTCCGGTCCAATACCTGGGTCGCCACCGACAGCCGCTCAAAAATCTCTTCCAGCTCGAACACGTGCCGCTCGATGTGCTTGCCATCAGTATACCGTTTGTCGCAGATCTGCTACAGCAGCGAAACCTTCGAAGACAGCGTTGCTTTGTCTTGGTGGTTCCGGAGAGCGTCCCAGGTTCACTTTGCCGTCTTGGGGACCTTAATAAGGTTCAGCTGGTTATCCTCCAGAAGAAGCCCAATCGTGGCTCGAGCCTTCTGGTCTCTGATGATGTATTTCAGTTGGCTTGCTTACCAGGCTTCCTGAAAACTCACCAGCTTGCGAGCAATCTTTGCACGGATCAATTTGATCGCGTGCGGCGTACGTAAAAACCGCAGACAACCACTTCCCTAGTTCCACTGCTGAGGAATTACTTGTAGAGACTTATTCATGTAAAAAACTGAGGCCAAATGACATCCTACCACCTTGGCAAACTCCTTCGGCGTCATCTTGGCAAGCAGCAAACTCGTTATCAGTTCTTTGGTGTACATTTTCACACATTTGATATAAAACAATTCCAATATTCTGATGCAGCACTTAAAAGTAAACATAAAAAAATATATACTGTCAACAGAAATTGGTCATAAGTTACACAAATGAACCAAATATTAAAGTTAGCACATTTAAATATGTTCGCATTTTTGTCTCAGTAAGTGTAAACACGAATTGAAAATAACAATACGAGCTCGATTTTTAAGCAAATTGCTCTGACAAAACTACCCATGCAGCATCAATCATAGTAACCCATGAGTCAGCAGACAAAATGTGACAGCTCTATCAGTCGAACTTTAACCGTGATGGCAAAAACAGTGAAGCAACTCCGTTCAAAAGTGTGCGCGTTCAAAGAACGACACTCCGCCGCGTCAAAAACGAACATCGTGCGGCGCTTTGTGGACGCCGGATACACCCGTTCCGGCATCTACAACATCTTGGCACTATTAGACAACAATCAGCGGCCGACGACCCTGAGCGACAAGAAGCTCCAAAGAATGCTGAAGAGGAAGACCGAGGGGAATGTGGACCCCAAACCATGACATTTCCACCACCTTGCTTTACAGTCGGCCTCAGATTTTTTTATTTGCGCCACACTCTAACTAATCCGTCAGTCCCAAAAATATTGAATTTGCTCTCGTCCGTGAATAGAACGTTCGGCCAGAACTCTTCTGGCTTGACCACGTACTTTTGGGCGTATTCCAGCCGCTTTTTCATATTTTTGGAAGATATGATCGGCTTCTTCCGTGCAACAAAACCTCAGTAACCTTTATTATGTAGAGCATTCCGTTCTGTTTGCGGGTTAACTTTGATATTGGCGTACTTCAACAGACTGTCAGCAAGTTTGGGAGCACTCAACCTAGGATTTTGTTAACTTTCCCGCAAAATTATGCAATGGTGACGAGTTGTTAACTTTGGCTTACGGCCTCTCCCGGGAGTCATCGCTAGAGATTGTGTTCTCTGGTAGCTCTGAAGCACATACTGAACCGATGATCGTGGGCGGTTTACTACGCCTGCAATTTCGGACAAGCTTTTAGCATCATTCTTCAGGCGAATAATAAGTTTCCGAACTTCTATCGGAATTTTTCAGCGAGAAGCGGCCATTTTCCTGAAAATTAACGCTGGAATACTCAAATTTCAGAGAAAAATACTAAAATATGTAAATTTTACCTTGTCTGCTGTGGTGAACAGTGGTAAATTCTTTTCTGTAATGCAACGCGTGCTTTTGCCTTTGACAGTTCGACGTACATTTGTTTACTCGACTTTTTGAAATAAGCACGCAAGTGTACGGACATTTTTTTGACATCTTTTTTGTAACTTTTTTAGGTATATGATGGTTTTATATGATAGAGATGTATTTATGTTGACTTGAAAAAATGTGAGACGAAAAAGGATACATATTTACAGTAAATGAAACAAAAACACTTCAAACGGGTCTCAGTTTTAATTTTTCTTTCAACGAAGCAACATTTCAGTCAGTGCTGTACCGACAAATTATTGAAAAAGTGTATCTGTCTTAGCTTTTTATATCACCGTCCGAAAAAAACGTCGATTTTTTTTAATGCAAACGTTAATGGCAAGACGCAAGATCTGGCCCGAAGACAACAGGCTCCTTATAGTTTCGAAGTCGTTTTTGCAAGCACTCTTTGATGTATATATGTCACTGTTCATCGAAGCAGCTGTGATGAAGAGTTGCGAAATCTTACCACAGCCACAAATGGCTTCCAGACCATAGCTTTCTTACCATTTTTTTCAACTTGATGTCTTAGCCTGGTTCGACACTTCACATGATCATTAACATACAGTTCGAATTCCCAGCAAGCTACGTTTCTTACAACTTTCGCACTCTGGGCCTGATCAATGCATCTTGTTTCGGACATTGTTTCAGCTGCTTCTGCTTCTTCCAGGTTTTCACAGATTCTAACGTTCTTTGACACGATGAATATTGGACAGTGCGAACTTTTTTGGCCACATCCCGCTTTGAAACATCCTTCTTGTGCTCGAATGCCTTAATTATATGTTCATCCAAACCAGGGTTAGTGAGACTTTTTTTTCGACCCGATTTCGGTTTATCTTCAAACATGTAATTCTCACTAGACTTCTTGATCGTTTTTCGCACGGTATTCTCACTTATTTCTTTCCCTTTTTGGCAACTTCCTCAGCGACATTCCGGGTTCTGTACACCATTTGTGCACATTATTTCGACGTTCTTCCGCTGATAATCCACGCATTTTGAAACAAATTGTTCGAAACGATTAAACTACTAGACAAGTGGTGAGATATAAAGGTAAACAACAGGACGCAGCCATAGAAAAAAAAATTACACTCCCGTTTCATTTTACTCAATTTTTGAGTACAATTGTATACTATCTTTTTTTTTCTCACGGAAATGTTACTCAATTTTCGTTAAAAGTGAAAAAGAGATGGTATAGAATTGTTCTCAAAAATTGAGTAAAATGAAACGAGAGTGTAGATATCAATTCTTGAGTAATGGCAGAAGAAAAAAGATTCAATGGAGGATGATTCAACAATTGAAGTTGGGTATTGAAGTACCGGAAAATGAAAACAATATAAACGACGTCCACTATCGTGTGCATTGGAAGAATTGAACCGACAATTCCACATGTGCTAGAAGTTTAAAATAAATCGTTGAACCAGGGAGTTCAACTCATACATCACAATCGAAAGACGAATCGTTCTCAACACAACGAAGATAAAATCTGACCACACGGAAACGAAAACCGCCCAACCAAATCGAAACGATACAATGCTTTCTTTCGAACATGAAACACAAACAAGACGTAAAACCATGTAATGCGATCATTACCTCTCGGAAAACTCGCCGTTGGCAGATGTTTGTCCTCATGCCGGTTAGACAAATCTCCCATCTAATCTAATTCGAGGAAGACATTTTTACTACTGTCAAAGTTATGATCGCGATAACCGGCACAAGAGGAAGGACCGCACGCTTCAGACAGACCATCGGCGAAGGTCACCGTTGAACATAACGAAGCCAAGCGACTTCGTCCCACAGGTTCTGGCTGTTGTCTTGGCTATCTAAGAATACATCAACTCAGTAGAATGACAACTTGTTTGTTTATTACCCTTACACCGCGCTGCTAAATGGTTGTTCTGAATGGGGAGTCGTTGTACTCACGCGAAGGACAAGGCCATCAGACGCAGCAACGCGTATTCTAAACCTACAGAGATTAAGCAGGGATTTTGTTTGTAAAACAAAATTTGGATTCCTCCACAGCAGAAGCAGCTGTGAATTCGAACCAATTTCATTCACTGCCGCCTTTGACTTCTCGTTTGCCTGCCTCGCACAGCAGGCGGATTGATTGACGGAATTCGGTCACTGGGGAAAGAATAGGAACGGTAGAATCTTCCCTGCGCTGAACCTCGCAGTAGGCAGTGCTAAATGTGTTGCCAGTCTAAAGATAGACACGATCGATGGCGATTCTTTATTTGGAATCGCCTTCGGATTTGCAGCGATCCCGAAAATCAAAACACTCCTAAAATGCAATCAGCTGGTGCAACTATTTTTCGATTGTTTTGCCTCAGAAGAGGCGGACCGCTCCGCGGCGATCGACATTCCCCAATCTGATGCCAGAAATGGTTAGCGGAGAATGTGCGTTTGTGAAACAAACGAAGCGAGCGTGGATGACTACTTCCTACTCTGAGTTGAGTACAATTTTACAGACTACGAACTTCGATGGTGAAAGGGAGGGGGGGGGATGGGAGTCGGTAAAGATCTAAATTTAGAGACTCTCTTTGATCTTCACGTAGACAGAGTTATGTGCATGCGAGTCCGATAATATTAGAACCGGGAGTTGAAAGGGGAGTGTACCTGGTTCGATCATTTCAGCCGGGTGATTTGGCTAACTCAACGGCAGGCTCCGAGAAGATGAATCAGCTGCTCTTGATGATCTTCAATTATTGAACTTTTCCTTTGTTTGTTTTCTCTTTGCAGAGCCATTTATTTTTTGTAATGGAGTACCTGAACGGGGGTGATTTGATGTTTCACATACAGCAGAGCGGACGATTCCAGGAAGCGCGGGCACGGTTCTACGCCGCAGAGATCGTCTCCGGGCTCAAGTTCCTACATCGGAAGGGCATTGTTTATCGGTAATTTGATTGAATG
The DNA here is from genome assembly GCA_034211315.2 of Aedes japonicus. Taxonomy (NCBI): domain Eukaryota; kingdom Metazoa; phylum Arthropoda; class Insecta; order Diptera; family Culicidae; genus Aedes; species Aedes japonicus. The sequence goes on along the minus strand of JASCZW010001636.1, from coordinate 150,000 downwards.
GTTTATGGAAAAACGAATACTTCTTGAATTTAATCAACTTCCTATCAACAGTGATCTTAAGCTGGACAACGTTCTACTGGACTACGATGGACACGTGCGGATAGCGGACTTTGGCATGTGCAAGCTGGAAATCTACCTGGACCGGTTGGCAGACAGTTTCTGCGGCACACCGGATTACATGGCGCCTGAAATCATTAAAGTAAGTAACCACCGGAGTATGGTCGTCAACTTCACTCAATCACTCAATTCTTCCTTCATTAGGGTCAGAAGTACAACCAAGCCGTCGATTGGTGGTCGTTCGGTGTGCTGGTGTATGAGATGCTCGTCGGGCAGTCACCCTTCAGTGGTTGTGACGAGGACGAGCTGTTCTGGTCCATCTGCAACGAGATTCCATGGTTTCCGCACTTCCTGTCAAAGGATGCGCTCAAACTGCTACAGTCGGTTAGTGAAACTTGACTTTTGGTTGGTTCGGAAGATGTTTTGACCGTTGTTTTTTGGGAATCTTTTTGCAGCTGCTGGAGAAAGACGCCACGATACGGTTAGGTTGCTTCAACTCAATGGACGAGGACAGTGACCTCAAGTATCATCCGTTCTTCGAAAGTATTGACTGGCAGAAGCTGGAAAGAAGGGGACTGGAACCGCCGTTCAAGCCGCAAGTGGTAAGTTTTGAAACTTTTGCAATAAGGGGTAAATTGAGCAGACTTTTTGGTCATAGTTCTAGGAGCCATTGAACGTTGGTGTGGATTCTAATTGTGGCATCTCATTTCGCAGAATTCGAATGAAGTATTTTAGATGTTGAGGGATCCTCAGTAAAATGCAAAGAATCTTTAGATCTTTGTGTCTTCGAATAATGGGTAGAAGTTGTTTTTTTAATACTCCCTGACGAATATTTTACTTTTTATCGAAACTAGGGGCAGCCGTTTTCCTACAGTCAACACGTATAATATCCAAACGTATCCAAACTATTCATTGTTTGTAAACAATACTGTAGTATATTCGTAGTAACAAACGTCAGACGGACTTTATTAAAGTAAGGCTAAAGCCTTGTTCAGACTACAGAGTTATAACATGTTATAACGGTTGTCAAATAATTCCAACAAGTAATTCGTCATCAAGATAGGCTTATAACAACCTGTGAACAAAGCATAATGATATTTTGCATACTGTTAGTAAGGCAGATAAGGTAGTCATGCCCTTTATCGAAGCAATAGCAATAGCCGTACTAATAACTCGACTGGTACGAGACACTGAAGAAGTCTGCACATTGTAGACGAAATACGCGTATCTGTCGAAGATAAGCAAAGGTAGTTGGAATTAAATGGAGATTACTAATTTTTCTTCTAAATTATAGTTACAAGTATTCCACTAAACAGCTCAAACCCTCTAGGATTCGAGTAAAAAGTGTTGTCGCCTCGAAGAAATTCCCCTTGTCCCCTTAATTGGACTTTGTTAAGTGGACCCCAACGCAGTCAAAGTTTGACAAGGCAGTCAGCCTTGACTTGGATTACCTGAGACTTGAGTACTGAGAGTTACATGAGTCAGCTAGAGAGTACGCACAGGCTAAAGTGCTCAAGAGTAGAGTGCTTCGAACAAAATGGAACAAGAGGTATTCGAAAGACGACTAGGGCCGCTTGTATGGTTAAGTGGCAAAGGGAATGGAACAACTCAACCAAAGGTCGGTGGACGACTAATCTCGAAACTATCCAGCTGGGTTGGTAGGCGACACGATGAAGTGAACTTCCACTTAACGAAGATTCTGTCAGGCCATGGCTGCTTTAGACAATACCTGCACAAATATGGGCATGCACATACCTCCACATGCAGCGATTGCGAGGGAGTTGATGAAATTGCGGAACATGTGTTCTTCGCATGTCCTCGCTTCGACGGCGTGTGATCCGTCATGATTGCCGTAAACGGTCACGACACGACTCTGGATAATTTGGTTATTGGTTATTGCGGTTGCTCACCTGCGGGAGAAGAACCAAAATGTAGGATATTGTCCGAGTCCAGACACTAGTTTCGATGGGAAAAGAGCGTCAGATACTGCTCTTTTTTGATTCCCACAGCACGAAACAGTGACACGAGTACAACGACTGGTTTTACCTTTTAATTTTGCAATAGAAAGCGATTTACTTTAGTTTTTAATTCTCTTTTGTTACAGCTTTGTCCAATTGATCTTGATCCTTCTAACGTAGCTTAACTTCTGTCACAAATTTTCACATGTTCTTTTTTCTTTGGTTGCTGCGTTGCTCCGATGTTTTGTTTTGTTTCCATGGTTACGCCAACGGGTGGTACGATGTCTGATCTCGCGACGTCAGTTCTTGCAGTGTCACCAACACAGATGATGTGCCAAGACCGGGACATCTGGGACGCGGTATGCAGAGCAGCTTCCCAGATTGTCCTGCAGGTCGCCGAGACCATCTAACTACTGAAACCTTAAGTATTTAGACATAGTGGGTGCTTAACAAGCATAATAGCCCCCTCCCCGAAGTAATACCGAAAGGTGCTTCCGAGGAAGGCCTAGGGCTTAAGGTGGATTTATAGTGGGTCGAGTTCTTCCGGAGTCTGATTCCAGATTTTCATCCCGTATAAAACCAATTTTACCTTCTACTTGGATTTAATCTGGTCGAACATTCACGAATTCTAGAGTTAGATTCTCCTCGCGACGGCCTTCCAGTGCGGTTACTAGGCTTCCGGAGGTAAGCTTCTTTCCAATCGCCGTCAGTCGATTCGTGAGCACAGTCATCTCATTCAAGTGGTCCGACATGTTTCAACCTTCTTGTAGCAGTTAGGAGCACAACTTTCGCAAGACGTGCACCTTGCTGGAGAGAGAGAGAGAGAACCACTTATATGATACTTATCCTGTTAATCCCACATGTCCTTCACTGCTTGGGTACGAATCACAAGACAAAGTTAGTTATCTTCTGGAGATAGTCCGATGAGTGCCCGTGCCTCGCATCCTTCGCGATCCAGGTAGCATCTGGTTCTTTCGGCTTCGTAATTTTAGGAACCCTTCGTGGATTAGCATCCGGAACTTCCATACTGAGTAGTTAGCGTCTCCCAGCTTCTGTACGGATGTCTTCAGCTCACTCATTTAAGAATGAATCTTCAAATCAATCTTCAAAATTTCGCTTCCTCATGGCTACACAGATAAAAAGAAACATTGAAGTTTCTGCATTATCTAATGCACATAAAGGGAATGCTAGATTAGGCAGAAAAAACTCTATACGACTGCATTTGTTTCTAATATTTACCGTGAGCAATAGAGGGACTTGGAATTCGACAGCAATTATGAACATAAAGCCCAGTTGACGATTGGCTCTGGCTACAATATCGTTATACTGCATTCGGAACGTGAGTCCGGTATCAAGGATAACACCGAGATTCTTGAGGTGCTGTTCTCGAGTAAGGCAACGTCCCTATAACACAAAATCAAATGTGATCGGCTAGTGTTTGCGGTAATAGAAAACAACGTTGAATTTTCCAACGCTGAGGCTTAGCAAGTTTCTTGTGCACCAATCCGCAAAGATATCTACCATGTTCTGCAAATCCAAGCAGTCTGAGAGGCGTTTTACATTTTTGCGTCGTTAGCAAAAAAGAGGCGGAATCCCGAAGGTATCAGCAACGAAACATCATTCAGGAAAATTGAGAGAAGTAGCGGGCCGAGGTTACTACCTTGCGGGACTCCCGACTTGTTCGAAAATGATTCCGAGAAGAGCCGATCTTGACGCGTACTGAATGGTCCATCAAGTAGGATCTGAATCAATGCGCACTCCTAGATAAGACGCCGAGTTTCTCCGTTCACTTGCGTCGCCAAAGCGGAGAACTTGTGAAAAACTTGTTCATTGTATCGTGCAAACAGGTTACACTTCTCGCGTTCTTTGCAGACCTTATTGTTGGCTAGAAACATTGAAGTGGGTAATCCGGATTCCTTCCGTTTTGTTTTTCCAAACGACCAAAAACGTTTGGGGTTGCTGCGAAAAATGTAGAGAAAATGGCTAGCTTGGTTAAACAGTGGTTTGCAGTGCAATGTCCTAGAGTTACGGCTGTTGGACGTAGGCGGCTGTTGGACCAAGGAGGGTTTTGCGGAAGTCGTCGTACTGGAACAGCACGGAAAATTGCATCTTCGATTGCGGCGTTGAACTGTTCCACTGCTACATTGACATCAGTGGTCGATTAAATGAAATTCCAGTCAAGGTCGGAAAGCACGTTGCCGAAAGTCCAGAGAAAGCTGCGCAGATGCCGGTACATATACAGTCGGTGTAGGTAAGTCAACCGATACAACAAGGGCGGGATGATCGGCATCAAGATCAAGCAGGACCTCGATTGGCAAAGAAACGGTAGACCCGGATAGCGCAAAATCGTTCACTAGGGCAAGATCCAGTGAGCGATCATTCCTGTTCAAAGGAGTGTTGATTTGAAAAGCCCGTGCAAATCGAATCCATCCAGGAAGGCACAGCAGGCTGCGGATATATGTGATAGTAGTGGATCAATGGATGGTGTAGTTTGGTTAAAGTCTCCAAAAAGAAAAGCGGGAGACCGGGGGCTCAGTCGAGACAAGACCGAACCTTTCGACTCCATAAGCTCACAGATGATCGAGCAGTCGTTTTTTAGGTCAGGAGACAGGTAAACTACTCCGACACTGAATATGTTATGTGGAATTTCGACTATAACCCACAGCTGTTCGAGTCGACTGGAAATAGGCGCGGGATCAAGGTAGCTGGTGAGTTTTCTCGAGACGGCAATCAGGATTCCCCCACCACGTGATATACAGCTGTTCAGGTAAGACCGATCAGTTCTGAAGACGGTAAAGAGCGATCCAAAAGTTGCGTTGAGTAGATCCGTTCATCCAGCCATGTTTCTGTCAGCACCATCAAATTCTCCGAAACCGACAAAAAGAACGTGTCGATGGTCCTCAGTCCACGTACGTTTTGATAAGAAATTCGGAGGCCTGGATCCGGAGGTTGAGTCTTGGAGTCGCCTGGAATCCTAGGTTGGAAGACCCCGTCACCATCACCAACTGCAACGCCGGGACGGTTGGTGTGAGCAGAAACCACGACTGATATGGCTGAACCAGCTGAGTTGTCAAGCTGGTGATCTATCGATTGCATCGTACAACGGGTGTCAATTGGTCCTGAAGCGAGCGATGAAACAAAGGTCATGTTACTGGTATCCATACCTTTGGCTACCAGCTGTACAACCTCGGGATCAGTATCACTCCCCAGATTCGCTTTCATCATAGAGCATAGATACTACATCTTCATTAAGCTGCTTCGAACCGGATAAGCATGCAGAAGAATGCAACGCAGCATCGAGAATACGGGGCCGTTTTGCGGCGCGCATTGGTTTGCTTATCAACGGCCATCGATTGAATTTGGGTGATGACATCGTCATGAACTACGTAGACATATTTTTGAAAATCTCAGACCAACCCCCCTCCCCCCTCGTAGACTTTTCTCCATACATTTTGAAATTTTGTACGGCGCGTAGACTTTGGTCAAACCTCACATCTCCCTCAGAAAAGTCTACGTGGTTATGAATAGCCCCTAATACCATCAGTAAGCGATGCTAGGGGTGCACTATGTTATTTTGACACAATATTTGAGGGTGTGTTGGTTTGAGTAATGCCTGGAACAAGCATACCAATGATGTCTATATAAGGTCTGGCCCACTAGCCACAACAATGTTAGTGAAATGAGCAAAATTTGCTCATGAAACTAATACCAAAGCACTCCTTGCGCGCGCTACACAAAAGCTCACTATTTATTTTGATTCGTTCGGTCCGCAATTGTTTATTGTATGCGCTATAAAACTTACTTTTTCAACCGATTCCAGTCTACCGATGATGGAAAATTGGCTCTATATCGCTACTCGATTGTCAAGTCTCAGTGTTTGAAAGTTTGTGTGGCAAAAATTCAATTACCTCAGCTAAATGCACTATAAATGATCCATGTTATCGGGAGGAAATACTTCTGCTCAATAAATGGCATTTGTATCATGATTATTTCCACAATTCAGCATTTATAATAAACGTTTGAACAGTTATTTTTATCTGAACCTATGACCGCCAATAGAAAGTTCAATAGTGTTACGTCATCACTCGTCAGCTAAGCAATGTTTACATTATTTTTGCTTCCAATACAAGCAAGCAGTGCGTTACCCCAGACCTTATTTAAACATCATTGCAGGCGTACAGCGGACAGCGTAAACTTCTCTGCGGCCGTTAGTACCGATTAGTATGCAGTTTCACTAATACAATCGTTTTGCTGGTTGAAAATAAAAAACAAACCGTTGCCAACCTGAACACTTTGACAGTCGATCTCGTGGTACCCGCATAACGAAAAACAATTTGCTACATAGTCGAAACCATATTTCGAATAAAAGATATATTATCACATTTTATGTTATTGATAACGAATAGTTTAATCTTATTTTCACCATAAAACCTCTACATTAACACATATTGTTAATGTTTGTCATATTGTCATTGAAAGGTTTTTTAATGTCTGCACTTGGTCTGGATTATAAACCAACTTTTCGGCATAGAGTACAGCAAAAATTTTGTTCGTGAAAATTGCCATTTTTTTATAGTAACCTAACTTAACCGCCTATTCAGCATATTGTTATTCGGCCTTTTACCATCTGACATATTGTTAAAACTATATAGGAGATTGTTAGTTTATAGTTGTCGACTATAATGGTAAATGTCATAACAATAACGGAAATGTTCGTCAACAATAAATGAAATGGTCCAGGAATGGTTTGTGATTATGCGGGTATGCATTGAATCAATATATTTTATGCATTGCAATACATTTTAGATAATTATTATTTTCCGTGCATATTGCGTTACCGGCGTTTTATACTTTAGGCACTTTAGGAGCTTAGACGATTTTGTGCAAATTTAATATTCTTTTGTCTACTGAAAGCGCGTGCATTTTGCGAAGTCTATTACCTTTTGCCTGAACGCTTTCCTTCCCAAAAGGTTTTTAGTAGTTTTGTGATGCAAAAATTGCTATTTTAAAAGAAGTACTTGAACAATTGTTGTTACGTCGTTTTTGGTAATCGAATATATTGAAAAACGTTTGTTTTAAACCCAAAAGTATCTCATTGTTTTTCAATAGTTAGTTGAATTCTAAAGAACACATATGGACAAACCAAATGAGCCGAAGAAATCGCTGAAACGAAAACTGATGATTAAATTGTACATTGACAAACATGAGAACGTCCATAAAGTTGTGGATGACCTGCGCTACCATGGAAGGAGAGTGTTAAGGGCTTAGACTGAAGCATTCTCAACGGCAGCCATTACATCAACATTTAGAATTGATGTAACTCTGAATCTGAACTAGATATTGAAAATTTATCAGTTTGTAAGTTTAGTAACTAAATTGTGAGAGAGAGGGATAAAAGATAGGAGAAAATACATGGAGCAGCGATTCACCTTAACAGCACTTCTAACATATCGCAACCATAGACTAACTCTAAGACCAGTAGGTCCCATACAAAAACGATTTTTTTCTTGGCTCAGTCAGTACTAGCACATCGGTCCCAAGCTCAATAATGCGCCCCTAATAATGAACTCACACGAACACACTCTCAAATATTCTGTCAAAATAACACAGCAAATCAAAACAAAGGCACAAATTTGTACAGCAAGGTGCTGACTTCAATGTGTATTTCGGACCAAGGGGATCTACAACAGTGAACCAATTTCAAATCGCTAGTTGCATATTGATTGTTGTCGCAACTATAGAAGCGTTTATTCTATACTCTACTATCTACTCACATTGATTGATAATTTTGCCTAATTTTTCTAATTTTAATTTTTATATATGAATTGTTGTGCAAACATTTGATTTATGCATTGGAAAAGCAAAGCATTGCATTGGAATGCATAAATTTGATAAATACATTGGAATGCATATATTTGATTTATTCTTATCAATGCATAAACCTGGTTTATTCATTCCAATGACTGAATAGATCGAATATGGTTTTAGCATAGAATTTATGCTGTATAGTATATTTGGTTTTCTCCGTGTAGTTGTACTTCTTTATTCTAGTACGTGTTTTTTAGTACACTGAACGAACATATCGAGAGGAATTCATTCGAATATCGTTCTGAAAACACAAGATATTGTATCAAATTTCATACGATTTTCTAATGGAAAGAAGTTCATACGACGATCGTATGAAAATTTTCCTCACAGAAAAAAAAGTTGCAATCGAGATTCGAACCACGAACCTCGGGATTTAGGGGCAAGCCACAATCTCACGGGACTACATACGTTTGATAAGTGATGTAGATTAAAAGTTTATATGCATGTTTTTCTCAACTTATGCAACAGTAATCATTTCATGCGATTTCGTATGGCATGAGTCTTAGACCATTGCTTCGTGGTTCATAGTTCCGATCGTATGAAAATCGTACGGATAATTTCCTGAGTGTACTGGATTTGTAGTGAAGTATTTGACATTTAGCGACAGTTTTGCGTTGTTCTTTTTGAAGAAAATTCAACAATTTTGGAACAAGACGCGTGGACACGTGATGCCCAAAACATCGTGTATTTGTTGAGCTCATCAGCTATTTCTTCACTTTTTCGATGTCTTCTTCGTTTATTGATGTTGCTGGACGACGATCATGAGGCAGATTATCAACTGATGTACGACCTTCTTTGAACGGCTTATACCAATCAAACACACGTGCACGCGATAGAGCAGATTCCTCATAGGCTTTCTGCAACATTTTCAATGCATCCAAAGCACTTATTCAGTTGGAATAACAAAATTTCAAACTAATTCTTTGTTCAACGTTTGATTCCATAGTAAAATTCGAAAAACACACTGGAGGTTGACTTGTTTATAGTGCCGTAAAAGAAAGCTTCGTGCAGGATCGTGCTCAAATTTGACATGTAAACGTATAACCAACAATCAATGTGAAATTAGCGATTTGAAATTGGTTCACTGTTGTAGAACCCCTAGGACCGACGTACACCTTGCAGTCTGCACCTTTCAATAATACTTGCGCTTTTCGTTACCTTTCAGTACTAGTTGTTGTTTTGATTCGCTATGTCATTTTGACACAATATTTGGGAGTGTGTTGGTGTGAGTTACGTTATTAGGGGCGAATCATTTAGCTTGGGGCCGAGGTTGGGACCGGTGTGCTAGTACTTTTTGATCCAAAAAATATATTCATTTTCTTCATGACTATCCAGCCATAAGCTTGTAGTATACTGTTTGTCCAATAGCCAAATATTTGTCATAGACAGATAGGCATCTGACAAACATCTATGATATCTGTCAGCTGTCTAGCTGCCTATGCCAAATATTTGGCTATTGGACAAACAGTGTACTACAAGCTATAGACTAACTCTAAGACCAGTAGGTCCCGAACAAATACGATTTTTTTCTTGGTTCTGTCAGTAGTAGCACATCGGTCCCAAGCTTAATCATGCACCCCTAATAATCAACTCACACGAACACACTCTCAAATATTCTGTCAAAATAACATAGCAAATCAAAACCATGGCGCAAATATGTATAGCAAGGTGCTGGCTTCAAGGTGTACTTCGGACCAAGGGGTTCTACAACAGTGAACCAATTTCAAATCGCTAGTTGCATATTGATTGTTGATCCAGCCGCTGGTGTTGCAATGCTTTATCAACTTCTTTTTATCAAAATTGTACCAATATCAACGAAAACTTCATATACCAACTAACGACCCAAATGTCTTTCTCTGTTCTATTTTCCAGCGACATCCTTTGGACACGCAGTATTTCGACAAACAGTTCACACGCGAACGGGCGCGCCTGACACCGATCGATCGCAACATTCTGGCCTCGATGAACCAGGGGCAGTTTGAGGGCTTCACCTATACCAATCCAAACAACACGCTAACGTGAATATTGCTACTATTACCAATTACATTGTGTTACCGTTATTACTGATATTTTACCATTTAATGAATACTACTATTAAAAAACTACCATTAGTTTTCCAGTCACGATTCGCGCTCACTTTCACATTTAAAAAACCAAAACCTATCAAAACAAACGTAAACAAACAACTCACACACGCGCAATCCGGAAAATCAGCCAACTGTGACACATTACATGTTTATAAATACGCATATATACGTTCACAACCGTCATCCATATTCTTTTGTTTTTGAGCCGAATGCTATGTTGCTACTGTGTCGCACAAATAAACACTCATACATGTAAACAAAAGGTAATTCTTCACTAACTGCAAGTTAGTAAACATCGCTACCAAGCCACCCATACGATTTAGTTTGTAAAGTTTGTAAACATGATATAGATATTAATGCTGTCAAGCGACTGTTGTGAAGCGCAGTGAAACAAAACAAAAACAATTTCAAGATGAAGCCAACTTGGATTATCTTTTCGTTGTGTGTACGATATAGAGAGCGCGCGCCCCCTTTAATTTAGAGTGCCCCCTTTCAACAAAGCAGAGCAAAGGAAACGCATCTGAAGACTCTTTCCTTTTTCGATTGAGTTTGAATAACTTTCCTTAATTTTCATTAGAAGTGTATATTACTAGCCAGCCCCAAGCCGCTACTATTTCGTTGTTAATAGAGTTTTAGTTTTGTGTTCCCAAAGCATACACACGCACACGCACACACCGCCATCCCTACCCATACCAGCAAACATTTCAGAAAACCGTTCATCATTTCTTTCCGTATGGAACTGTTTCATTCTGAATTGCCCGTTAACTAACAACCCGAGAGAGCAGAGTTTGTTAGTAATGTTTGCTATTATTTTGATTTTAATTTCGTCTACGATTGACTATAAGCGATAATAATACTTTCTTTTTTCTTCTTCATTCTTTATCTTTTTCATGCCCTGTACACACTCGCCAAAAAAAAAATCAAACACGCAAAAAAAACCTTTCCTCCACTGAATCAAATTTGTATGTTATTTATTAACTTGTAAAAACAACACTGAACACGAACACTGTAACATAAAAATATACACACCTACATATTTTCAACACATTAATCCACGCCGCAATGCAGGAAATTGCGGAAAAAGCAACAGAAGAAAGAGAAGAAAATGTATTTTTGTCCTCAATGTGGTGATATTAAAGTAACGTATAATGTATTCTAGCGAAAAACAAAACGATTTGCCACACAAAAGATTTTTCTACTATTTTCTACACCCATTAGCGATTAGAGTGTATCCGTTATATTGTATTGCTGTTGCGCAAACCAAACAATTGTGTTGACACAGAAAAAAAAAATATTGAGTGGTAAAGGTGTGTAAGATAGGGAACCCCAAAAGATTAAAATGTGGATATTTTTGCCAAAGAAAACGAGTCTCGTTTATTTTTTGCTGTTTCTCAATGACCACAAGTACGCAGAACAATTTTTGAACTGCAGATTTTTCCGACTCAGCATAAGCAAACGTTGACTTTTTTGACACCACATTTTTGACAGCTGGAAAAACGATCTTAATATATCAATATACCTGTGACTGACTTATTCGCCAAACCACTACTAAAAACCATCGCCAACTATCGACTTCCATACCCCGTGACTGACTCCATATCCTCACTTCCGCATTGGTAATATAAAAACGTCTGTCCTGAAACGTCAAACTTGAACCTGTTGACATACTTACACCGATTACACGATCATTGAATCTTGCTCATATTAGTGTAACCCAATTCTTGTGTGAATCTGATTCAACGATTCAATGATCGTGTAGAACAGAGAAACTTGAACACTAATGCCAAACAATACAATTCTCTATCCGACAACGAACCAACAACAACCAACAACCAAATCAACAGGACCTCCGAAATCACGTACCACCCGATACGCATCGCAAGTCGCTCGTTACACGCTTACCGGAAACCATATTACTACTGAGACTCAGACACATATCCTTTACTGAAAAAAAACAACAACAAAAACACATTCAACCGAGAAGAAGCCTCCGCTAATTTTTTTGTTTTGACCGTCGTCGTTGTTGATTATCTTTTGATTTTTGAATTCCCACACCCCTTGCTCGTGCTAGTGTCAATCCCCTTTTTCTCCCCTCCGTCCCGAAATCCTCCCGCATATTCCGGAGCACGGAATTGCCGATGCCGGGCTCCAACGATGTTATCTCTCTACTCGCTGTATACAATGACTTTTATTTTTGGTAGGATTAGTAGCCAATATGATTGTTGGTAACCAAAGTGATTGAACTCACTTTGTAGGTTGATGTTGCTTTTTTTTTTAATTTGTGGAGAGAGAGAAAAATCTCACGAAGCAAGAATTACCTGCGAACGATGGATGAAGGAGAGAAAGACGAAAGTAAGGAAAATGCCCCAGAAAATCCCACGATGAAAAAAAAACATTTGTAAACTTTATTTCTTGCATGATGCAACCGATGATTGTATGTATTATATTTGAGAAAAATGAGACAATGGAAAATAAAGTAAAAATGAATGAATTTTCCGGTTTTGATGAGCAAATGATGACAATTCCTTGATGATTGTACAATGGCAACAACGCGGTTTTAGAGAAAATCGATGTTCTAAAGATGGTTATCCTCTAACGTTTGCATTTAAAAAAATGGATTTTTTTTTCGGATAGTGATAAAACAAAGCTAAGACAGATAATTGCATTTGATACATTTTCCATGGAAGGTGATTATTTAAGTTTACTTACAAAAAAATTCTTCGCCCTTGCGAGTTGACTTGGGTAGCACATCGATATTCAGCCGCTTCATCTCCTCCAACGATCGCTTCGAGTAGTGGACCGACGCCAGAACCAGCCAGAACACCGCGTCTTCGCCCTTATGGTATTTCTTGATGAACGGCGCAACTTCCGGCAGGCATTCCGTACAATAAATTTTCCCGTTCACGGCCAGTCCAGAGCAAAAGAAGAGCGGCTTTGTCATCCCTATTTCGCTGATTGTCAGCCACAGCAGCACCTTCTTGGAGAACTTGGTGTGTGAAATGAACTTCCCCTCGGAGCTCACTTCCTTCGTGGGGGAAGTAAGATACGAAGTGCCCTGCCAGTCGTTGCCATCCAGGATGAGATAGGTCTCGTCGTCCATCACCACCGCCACGTCGCGATTCACCGGGAAAATCGAGTTGACCATCTTATTCAGCCGTTGCCGCTGCGTCATTGCCTGCAGCTCCGAAACCAGTGGACGCGACTTCCGCTTCCTGACATGTGTGTTCATGATCGCCAAGTACTTTTTCACTGTCCGGTTGCCATTGAACAGACCTCCCGGCCAAGCGCACGCAGCGATGTAGCCGCTTCTCACTCGGTCTTCTTCTGCAGCATCCTTTAGAGCTTTTTGTCGCTCAGGGTCGTCGACCGTCCGCAACCGAGCTTACGTTCTATGCTTTGATTGTTGTCTAACGGCGCCAGGACGTTGTAGATGCCGGAACGGGCGTATCCGGCGTCCACAAAGTGCCGCACGATGTTCGTTTTCGACGCGACGGGGTGCCGTTCTGTGAACGCGCACACTTCTGGACGAAGTTGCTTCAATGTTTTTCCCTCAAGGTTAGAGTTCGACTGATAAAGCTGTCAAATTCTGTCTGCCGACTCATGGGTTACTATTATTGATGCTGCACGTGTAGTTTCGTCAGTGCGGGTGAATGTAAACCCATGAAAAATCTGCCATTTTTTGTCCAATTTTTTAATGCAAACGTTATGGCTTCTGAGCAGATGGAGTAATCAAACTCTATTCGGGATTGCCACCACAGCAGAATCTCGTCCATGTCAGCCTGGAGAGCGCAACCGTCGAGATACAATGATATAGCTTAGTAGATTTTTAAATCGTCAGCGTCGTTTTAGAAAGTGCGACTTCAGCCGAAAGCACAAGTCATTCAAGAACAATATTAAAATCAGTGGTTCTAGAACGCTTCCTTGCGGTACACCTGCCGTGACCGACTACCGTTTAATTTGACGGAAGCGATCCGACCAGATAAGTAAGAGCGCAACCACTTTATGGTCCAATCAGGAAAGCCCAGATTTAGCTTTTCAATTGCAAGGCCCATAGGAAGCCTGTCGAACGCCTTCGAACAATTGAAGTATATGCAAGGGGTGAGTTCAAGGGGTGAGTTGCTCAGCACAATATCTCTTGTGCTCATTTTTTATAGTGTGCCTCTAAACGTTACAATAAGAACTGATGTTCCGATCATGGTGCCAATCAACAAGAAGTATAGATTGAGCACTGGAATATTTCTATTAAAGCTACATAATTGAATAGGAACCTTCGCTAAAAAATAAATAAAACAAATGAAATCAATTGCACACTAATTCCTTTCTTTCATTTAGGTCAACGGTTAACAATCGACAAAAGCTTGAAAGAGGTTGTCAACTTCTTCACGAAGGCTCTCAGCCATGATCCGCATGTTCGCTTCAATCTCTTGGATCCCTTCTATGGATAGGTGAGCCAGCAACTGGCTGCAGAGGCTTTGCTATCCCAAAATATTTTGGATATGGAAGTTGATAGTTTCGTATTCCGCTTCCAATTTGTTCCAAAAATGTTCCTTTAATTAAAGTTTCTAAGTGATATTGTGTCACAGCCTATTAATTAAATCGCTTACCTCATACAATTCTTCCACTCAATATTTTGGCTCAACAAACTAGTTAGCTTAATCATGTTTAATCAATTTATTACGAACAATTTTGTCTATTTCGTGACGAATCAACCAAATAAAAACACCACAACAAAAACTTACGTCAATTTTCCAGGGCTGCTAAGATATATCTTCGAAGATTACAAATGTCAAAAGTGTGCCACAGAGTGCCACACATGTTCTTTTATGGTGTAAGATTTTCTACTATGGCGTGCCTGGAACACTGTTCTAAGCGACTCACCCCTTGAGTATATGGCATCAACTAGGGTGAGGGTTCTCCATTTCCGTTGATAGGATATTTGCGTAGAACATCAGATTCGTTGTTGTGGATCGCTTTTTAAGAAAAACATGTGGAAATTCAGAAATCAGCAGTCGAGATACAGCGTAAAGAGCTTTGTGAACCTTGTTCGAACACCTTGGCCATATAGCATAAAATCGAAACATCTCTGTAATTTTCAACAACATGTTTTGTCAACTCCGAAACCTACCTTCGATGGATAAGGAACCTTCCCCTTATCTTAGGCTCCAGAAGCCGACTTTCCTATCTGGGGTTTTGGTCGGTGACGAGCGGACGCGGCACTTTCGGATCGGTGGCAAGAAAAAACACTCTTCTACTATCACTATTTTATTAAAACTGAAAATCTTGTCTAACGAAGCATTTCTAATAATCGTGGCACAAATTGACCTGAGTTTTGATTATTTTGTGGATAGTAACATCACATGGGACAATTATGCGTAGAAAGGCAGTATAGGTTTCTTTATATTTGATGGAGAGTAAAAATCGCTTAGATATTATTAAAACATACAACACTGCTTCCTGACGCAAATTACGTCATACAAGGTTCAATTCCATCACCACACACTGAAACGGCATTTAAATCACTTCGGCATACAGATGCAGATAGAAAAAACGGCTTATGCGTTCATATAGGTCTGGTTTTGTAGCTATTGATCTAATCTATCATACCAAACGTATGATTGATTTGTTTGTATCGAAATCATTGGCATAAGCCTATAAGACAGATCAATTTTGAAATAGCTCATCCGAATGTACCGACTCTATTAGATGAGAAACTCCGGAGATGGAGGTGGAGGGAATATAGAATGCCCCCCCCCACCCTCCCTATAACAACTGGGCATATGAGATTGATTAAATGTTTTTGAAACAAACCAACTCGACAAGATAAGAAACACTAAAGTTATTTCAGTTTGAAACAGTATTTCCATTACTATGAATTGAGGAGAGGAGTTCGGGGTTGGCATTGGGGGTAGAGAGGGGAGAGGCATCTCCAAATACACCCATAAAGTTGTGCAAATGTTTATGAGTAGTTCATCTGAACATTCCAAATCGATAAAAGACAAGAAACGCCAAAGTTATTGCGGATTGAAATCTGGCTTCCATTGGTACACTGGCAGTGTTGGCAGAAACAAATATTTTCCGGTATTTAATTCGATCCAACAATCTTAGAAAAGCTTACAACTTTTTTGAGGACATTTTAGCGCCGCACATCTTTCGACAAAGTTGTTAGGGCACATTATGGACTATACTTTTTACTGATTAGTTACGTGATCCGCTAAAAATGGGGTCTCTAGGGATGAAAATGCAAAAAATACGTTTTCCCATACTAACTTCCATACAAATTTCAGCCTGCCAATGCGGGAAGCCGGTTTACGACCAATCGTTGCCAAATTTTACACAGTTGTTAGGGACTCCAAATGGATCCAAAAAGAGTTGTTCTGGCTTCATGTGGTCAAGTTTACGTTTTTTCATATAAACGGTGAGCCACCCTAATGTGTATAGGCATCGAATTGAAAACATTTATACCTTTAAAAAACAACGATTTTGTGATGCTCCGTACAAAAAATATGGTGTTTTAACATCATCCGCGTTTCTAGTTTTATATCTATGAATATCATTTCCTCTTTCAATTCGATAACAAATATCGAGGCAGCAAACCGTTTTTTCTTTAAAAATGAACACCATTGTCAAATACACAACTCTCTGCTTCACCGATAGCCACTGTAGGGCATCTAACATAAAAGAGGAGGAAGTGAATATGTTACATCTCAAGATCAAACGCATAATCTTATTTTGCAAACAATGTAATCTCGATATTTGTGATTGATTAGCTAAAAACAGAATGGAAGGGCAATAGTTAAATCGTTTTTCAATCAGCAGAGAATACCGTACTTCTTGGCTATTTTCTTGATGACATCGCCAATGTGAGAGTCAAATTTTAATCTCTCATCAATAATCACGCCAAGATATTTAATCTCACGAACGCGATCAATTGTCTCATCATCAATTTTAACAGAGACGTCTTCGATACCTCGATTCCGTGAAATTACCATGAATTTAGTTTTACTTATGTTTAATTTCAACTGTTTGTACTTTAACCATCTACTTAGAGAACGTAAATCTGCATTCAAATGTGAAACGGCCTCTTCAAGGCTTTTAACTGCAATGAACAACACAATATCATCAGCAAAAAAATTAATATCACAAAATTGTAAGACTTGTCGCATGTCATTAATATATAGAAGGAATTAAATAGGCCCTAATACCATAGACTAACTCTAAGACCAGTAGGTCCCATACCAGAACGATTTTTTTCTTGGCTCAGTCAGTACTAGAACATCGTCCCAAGCTCGGTCCCAAGCTCAATAATGCACCTTATAATGAACTCACATGAACACACTCTCAAATTCTCTGTCAAAATAACACAGCAAATCAAAACAAAGGCGCAAATATGTATAACAAGGTGCTGGTTTCAAGGTGCACTGTAATTCGCAAGGAGTTCTATAACAGTGAACCAATTTCAAATCGCTATGTTACATATTGATTGTTGCTAATACCATAGACTAACTCTAAGACCAGTAGGTCCCATACAAAAACGATTTTTCTGGCTCAGTCAGTACTAGAACATCGTCCCAAGCTCGGTCCCAAGCTCAATAATGCACCCCTTATAATGAACTCACATGAACACACTCTCAAATACTCTGTCAAAATAACACAGCAACCAAAACAAAGGCGCAAATATGTATAACAAGGTGCTGGCTTCAAGGTGTAATTCGGACCAAGGGGTTCTACAACAGTGAACCAATTTCCAATCGCTAGTTACATATTGATTGTTACTAATAGATCTAACTCTAAGACCGCAGGTCCCATACAAAACGATTTTTTCTTGGCTCAGTCAGTACTAGAACATCGTCCCAAGCTCGGTCCCAAGCTCAACAATGCACCCCTTATAATGAACTCACATGAACACACTCTCAAATACTCTGTCAAAATAACACAGCAAATCAAAACAAAGGCGCAAATATGTATAACAAGGTGCTGGCTTCAAGGTGTAATTCGGACCAAGGGGTTCTACAACAGTGAACCAATTTCAAATCGCTAGTTACATATTGATTGTTGCTAATACACTCCCTCGTGGTACGCCAAGGCTGTTCTCCGCAGGGCTCGAAACAGAATCATTAAAAGCCGTCCGTTGAGTTCTGTCAGCCAAATAGCTTTCGAACCATCTGTATGCAGAACCTGATCATTCAAAGCGCTTGATTGAGTCTAACAACAAGGGCCGAGAAATCGTTTCAAAAGCGCGTTTCAGTTCCAAAAAACAGCAACAACCGTATCTTTACGCATTACATTTTCTTTCCATTTTGCTAAAACTAAATTTAACACTGTTTCACACGAATGACCCTCGAGATGTCCTGATTGTTCCGGCAATCAAATTATTACTATTGAAAAAACGTTAACAGCTGGTCCTTTACAACAAGTTCCAATTTTTCTAAAGTGTGCAACATGTTCATAGGACAAAATCCTTTGGCTTTAATCGTTCCAGCGACTTTTTGAATGGGAATAACTAAAGATTCCTTCCAAACTTGTGGCACGTGTCCAGTTTGCAACGATTCATTAATTAGGTCCAGCAGGTTGTTTCCGATGACATTCAAGCAATCTTGTACTACTCTTGCAGTTACGTTATCCACTCCAGCCGTTTTGTTCAAAGAAAAGCAAATAGATTTAAGATCCTCTAATGTTATTGGGTGAAAACTTTCATAACTACAGTTAATATTAATCGGCTATTTTATTTAGTCTGGCTCATCTACTATCTCAATGGATTGATTGATTGACATAATACCAACAATCAATATGTAACTAGCGATTTGAAATTGGTTCACTGTTGTAGAACCCCTTGGTCCGAATTACACCTTGAAGCCAGCACCTTGTTATACATATTTGCGCCTTTGTTTTGGTTTGCTGTGTTATTTTGACAGAGTATTTGAGAGTGTGTTCATGTGAGTTCATTATAAGGGGTGCATTATTGAGCTTGGGACCGAGCTTGGGACGATGTTCTAGTACTGACTGAGCCAAGAAAAAAATCGTTTTTGTATGGGACCTACTGGTCTTAGAGTTAGTCTATGATAATACTATCGACGAAATAATCATTAAATCTACATGCAAGGATTCGTCTTGGACACCGGAAGGTTCTTATGATGGTTTGAAACCCCTCCCTTCTCTGGAAAGGGGGGCTCCCATACAAGTGAAACTGTAATTTCTTCATAACTCTAGATCTAATAAAGCAAATGGAACCAAATTTGGCATGCGGAAATTTTAAAGGCAATAAATGTTTCTACGATAGTTCGAGACCCCTCCTCTCTCTCTTTGTTAGGTTGGGGGGCGGTGCTCCCATACAAATGAAACAAAAGCTTCTACATAACTCGAGAGCTAATCAAGTAAATGGAGCCAAATTTCGCAGGTAGAGGTTTTTGAAGGCAAGAAATGTGTCTAAGGTAAATCGAGACCCCTCCACCCTCTGTAAGAGGGGGGCTCTCATACAAATGAAACACAAATTTGTGCATAACCCGAGAACTAATCAAGCATATGGAACCCAATTTTGCATGTGGAGGTTTTTGGAGGAGATATATGTTTCTATGGAAGTTTGAGACTCCTCCGCCATCTGGAAGGGGGCGAAAGAGGGGTTTCCATACAAATGAAACACAAACTTCTGAATAACTCGAGAGCTTATCAGGTTAATGGAACCAAATATGGCATGTGGAGGTTTTTAGAGGGTAGATTTCTATATACATAAAAATGAATTTCTGTCTGTCTGTCTGCCTGTCAGACCCTAATAGACTCGGAAATTTCTGAACCGACCAACGTGAAAATTTATATGAAGGGGTTTTTGGGGCTGGGGAAGGTTTTTATGATTGCTTGAGACCCAGGTAGCTGGCACCCCTATCTTATTGCCTTTGTCTTGAAAAGAGCTAACATCGCGGCGGGCCCAGAATTATGGGCCCCACTGACAGCTGTTGAATTCAGCTAAAATTTGTAAACAAACCATACGAAGACGGATCCAATGTTGGCTTCGAAAACATGGCGGCACGTCAGCTACCTGTTGAGACCCCTACTCTCTCAGGAAGGGGGGCTCTGATACATATGAGACTCAAATTTATTCATAACTCCAGAACTAATCAAGCAAATCGAATCAAATTTGGCATGTTGGGGGTTTTTAAGGCAATCATTGTATGGTGGTTTGAGAAACCACCCCCTTTGGAAGGGAGGGCTCCCATACAATTGAAACACAAATTTCTACCAAAAATGAGAATTATCCAGGATACCTAAACACAAAACGTTTATTTCTCGGGTAAGAAGCATGTTTTGATAGAAGTTTGAACTCCTGCTTATTCAAGAAAAAAAAACTCATTCCGAAAAAAACCATAAAAGTGCCAGTTGCATTAAATTTTCCTTCATTTAGTTGCAAGCGTAGCAGCGCACGCACCGGGTTCAGCTAGTAATTTAATAATAATATACGTGGGCCTGTTAGTTACACTTTACATTCGGCCAAGAAAGAAAACCCATCAACCCAGTCCAAACAGCTTATTCATTCAGATACAATATATTTCATTCCCTCTCGACTAAATAGAACCCATTTTTTTTCAGAAAAACTGACCTTAACCAAAAAATAGTAATTTCGTGACCTATCTAGAGCGCTGCTCAGAATTTATCTTTCGCCGCACGTAATGCCTGCATTGTATCAAGAGGGGTACTCTTGCCAACGTGCTTCTGCACACTGGCTTCATGCACTCTCATGAACACATTGGTTCGCTTCTCCTGTCCAATCGTCGAAGGAACCATCGCGCGACGGCCGTCGAGATCCGCTTCCTTGGCAATGTTCAGCAACTGCAGTGTATCAACATTGTCCGGCTCGACAGTATTTCCAAACCGAAGGTTGTTCAACGCATATTCATGTCCGCAGTAAACCTTGGTGTCATCTGGCAGCGCCGAAAGCTTGGTGATCAGTGCATCGTACATCTGTTGAGGGGTTCCCTCGAAGAACCTACCACATCCGGCCAGGAAAAGCGTATCGCCGGTGAAGACAACTTTATCCTCAGGAGTCTCGATGTAGTAGCAAATGTGCGACGACGTGTGGCACGGAGTGGAGATACAACGTACCTTTAGGTTTCCAATCTCCAATGTATCATCCTGATCAACGGGGTTAGTTAAATTGTCAATGCGTTTATCATTTCCGCCATAGATCAACAGCTGTCCCAATGAAGGATCCGCTTCGTAGCGTTTGAATAGGTCTGCATTACCACCGGCGTGGTCCCAATGATGATGAGTTGTAAGAACTTTGTTCAACGAAACACCGGCTTCCTTGGCCACCTGTAGTACACGATCCGGCTCAACGGGATCAACAATAGCTGCATTCTTGGTTTCGTTGCACACCACCATGTACATGAAGTTGTCCTTCAAGGCTGGAATCTTCTTGACTGTCATACGCGTCATGTCTGTAGTTTGTACCGCTGAGGAACGCCGGCGAATGCTCCAACTATTGACTGAAATTGAAGGTTTTTTTTTTGTTTACTGAACCATATCATTCCACATGCAAGAAAGCGAAAAATAAAATCTTACCCGTGAAGTAAACCGCTGTCAGTCCCTGAGATAAGCGGTGGGGTAATCGATTCAACAAAGAGGACATCAAAAATGGCAAATTCGAACAGGCATGGAATTAATATTGAACTTGTTAATAGCAAGATGGATGGATGCGCAATGATCTTGTGGATTAATTTTCAAACAAAAGTGAGCAAAATCGACTAACACCTACTAAATATGCACACTTACTGATAACAATGAGCTATCTCGAGTTTGCTGGTTTCCACCATCAAAACAGAAAGATAATTAAAAATTACTGCAGCAAGTATGCAACCAACTGAGGGATAAGAGGATGACAATCGGAAAATTTACAGTTCCCAAAATAAAGCACGAAAGGCTGAGGCTAGAGTGGATGCGATTAGCGACGCGGAAGGTGAAATTCAATGCAAATATAAATGCTTCAAAATTTTGCTCGACATTTTCGATAGACCGAAGTTAGATTCGTCGGTTAATGATGTGATATTTGCATATAATCCAATGTTATCATTCTGGTATTATAAGCAGGTTTATCGATGCGATTGAGAACAACTGAATCAGTTCGCATCGAACATTAGTATGGGAAATTGGGAACTGAAGCATCGCACGGTACTTTAATAAGACTCAGTTCTGTTATTTATACAAAATAGCATTAACGTTGGTCATCCCAAAGGCTGAAATTTTTTTTTGTTCCTTGATTATCGAGATTTTCAGCCCTGGGCTGGTTCATTTCCCGTTGTAGTCAGTCAAATACCTTTGGGTATTTTTTGTAACTTGTCTGCTGCCCTGGGATGCATAGTTGACGTAACCAGCATCGGTATGATTGTTAAGAAAACGCGTTTTTCCGGGTTTGAGCTGAAATGCAATGTATATCAACAATTATGGACGATTGCAATCGATTGCATGTTCTGTCCATTTGATGAAGTTTTACTAATAAAAGTGGGCCAGCAAGAAAAATTAGAAAAGTTTCATTTTTTTATCATTTTTAAAGCAGATACGCCAACTTATGCGAATAAACAGGCATATTACTGAACGTTTATTCTCATCGTTTGGCGTAAGAACCAGGCTGCTATGTTCTGAATAATATGTCGTACATTAGGCTCTCGGCGATTGGCTCATGTCGGTATTCGTGTTTCAACCAGCAAAGCTCCCATTTGATTTTGCCGATATCTACCATCGGACTTATCAGTCCAGAAAATGTTCCACTCTTTGAAGGAGCGTCAGTTGAAGAAAAACAAGAATGTTGCAGTTACAGTTACAGTTGCAGTTACATAAAATTTACCCAAATTTACCACGAAAAGCAGACAGGGCACTCTGCTAAAGCTGATGATAATGATCAAAGAGTGTCAACAACGAACAAAGTTCAATGCGAGTTGTTTTTTGTTGGAAAGATCACGTATCACGAGCGATTGCTGGGCGAGATGAATATGATAGCGATCGGTCAAATGCGAAAATCAACAAGTCGGTTTTCTCTGTTGATCTTCAAAAGGTAACTTTTTATGCACATCAGTCGTTGTGAATTACTTATATCTCATTTTATGACTGTAGGTGGTCCAGTTTCCAAAAATGTAGTAAAGAAGTTGAATCCTTGAGGGTTTGAGCTGTTTAGTGGAATACCTGTAACTAGAAGTCGAGTTATTAGAACGAGACGCTGAAGAAGTCTGCACATTGTAGACGAAATACGCGTATTTGTCAAGATAAGCAAAGGTAGTTGGAATCAAATGGAAAATACTCATTGTTCTTCTCTGTTCTAGATAAAGAAGTTATTTTTAGCAAAAAAATCGTCACATTCAACGAAACATTTGCTCCCCTTGGAGGCTCTCTAAATGGACCCGTTTATGCATTTTTATGGAAAGATATGATTGCAGGACGGAAAGCTTATCACATTGCCAGTGTGTTTTAGAAATTTTTCTCTTCTATTGGCTTAAACACCGTCGTTACTTTATAGCTGGTCAATTGTTCACGATAAAACAAAAGTTGGGATTTGAACCCAGGCACCTTCAGATAGGTCTTGTTTTGTAATCCTACGCGCATACACGCAGAGCTTTTGAAGGCCCTAAGGAAGGCCAAGGTGGTGTTATGGCGTCCTTTTAATTACTCGGGAAGCTGTGAGCTTTCGGACCTTGTACACTAAATGATCACGTCAATTTCAACACCCAATTGCTAGTTCCTTATGCAATTTTACTACCTTTGGTTTTGATTATATATCAGAATTCCAGGCTCATCCCGTTTCACTTTCTCGCCAAGGACAACAGTCCAACAATTCTATCCCATTTTCAGACTCCAGATATGTATGAAGGCAGTATCTCCATATACAGTATCTCCACTGATAGTAAGGAACCGGCCAGGTGTTTTCAGAGATCGATAGATTGCAAGTATGTATGTAATCTCTAATCTGCTTTCCCTGGTGCATTAACTGTTGTTTTCAATTTATCTCATAATTTTTCGAAGAAACTTTTTTTTTGTAATTGGAGGCAAAGTATTATAGGGTAAAGAATGCAAAAAAAAACAAAAAAGTGAAGTTTGGCCGTCTTGGCTTACGTTAACAATGCATCTTACGTTAACAATGCATCCCAGGGCAGTCTGGGGGTGAGATTTGAACTCGTGACTTTGACGTAAAAGCTATGGATGTCTACTATTTACTACGCCGGGCTGCAATTGTGTTGCGTGTGATAAATTAAAATGTTTATTTCTAGCGCGGTACAAAAATCGCTACAGAAGCTACAGAAACTTCGTAAAAATCCCAGAAGCTCTTTAACGGGTTAAACGAACAACACAGTAGGAACAATAAGAAGAATCTCTGACCAGCTATACTAAGGAAATACGGAGATCTAAAAGCATGCACTGGAGGCACACAAGTAAAAACATTCAAAATACTCGAGCAAATGCAGAGTTGCAGAAAATCATTTCTTTTGCCTTGTTCAGACAACAGAGTTATAACATATTATAACGGTTGTCAAATAATTTCAACAAGAAATTCGTCATAAAGATAGTCTTATAACATGTTATAACTACTCAGTCTGCTCTGTGTTTAAAGTTCATTCAAATGGGCTAAGCACTCCTAGAAATGACTATGATTCTTTTACTTCATCAGCAAGTGAAACTTTTGAATTGATGATGAAAACACATTATCCTTGTTCTGTCATCAGACCAAATGAAGACCAAAAAATACTTGCACCAGAAGTAGGCCTTGATGAAACAAGGACGGATGTAAGTATGAATGGTAACGACTAAATAAGATAGAGCCAGGCGTGATGCTTGTTCTTCGGCTGGTGAGAACGAAATTTAAACCCTTTAACTCATTTAAGCCCTTCAAATCATCTCCTGGTAGGGATTGATTTTATTCTGTACTACTACGAAAGGCAACTTTATAACCCCTTCTAACAAAACTATTTCGGACAAGTTTGACATTAACCTACCTTCCAGTAGCGTGGCGACAACTCCGAGTAACTTTGATTCTACAAATCTAATAAGAGAGATAAAAGTTCACCTAAATCTCATAGCTCCAATAGCTTATCGTCAATTCTACTTAAAATAATGGAAAAAAAATAGTTGATGAATACATAAAGTCATCATAATTAGATAAAACTCCTCTTAGTAAGTATCAGTTTGCTTATCAGGAAGGTAGTATCATTGTATGCGGATGTTAAAAAACTCGAAAAATCTATTTAAGTGAAAGAAATTCACTGGCTGCGTTCCTAGGCATTGAAGAAGCATTTGATAATTAATCTCATAGCTCAATGATATATGCAATGACGAAGTTTGGCTTTGATAAGTATTGTCGATTGGATCAACTAGAAGCTATCATAAAGACAAATATCAGCAAATCTCGGAAGGGTGTCCACAAGGAGGCGTGTTGTTACCTCTATAGTGGTCTTTATAAGTTGATGATATCCTCAAAAATTTGAAAACCCTAGGGTTTGAAGTAATTGGCTTCGCCGATGATAAAGACATAATAGTACGCGGTAAATATGGCTGTACCATCGCTAACAGATTGCAAAGTGCTCTATACTATGTCTCATCGATACGAAAGGCTTGAACATAAATCCCTGTAAAACTACTATCGTGCCATTTACACGAAGACGAAAAAAAAAATTTGACAGCTTAAGATTGAAACGGGCGCATTTGGAACTTTCAACTACAGTCAAATACCTTGAAGTATTAATTGACAGTAAACTAAACTGAAACTTTCATTTAGAGCAGACAATCAACAGAGCGACAAATGCTCTATGGATAGCTAAAAAAATTACATTTGGTA
This sequence comes from Aedes japonicus, assembly GCA_034211315.2. NCBI lineage: Eukaryota > Metazoa > Arthropoda > Insecta > Diptera > Culicidae > Aedes > Aedes japonicus. The sequence goes on along the minus strand of JASCZW010001636.1, from coordinate 124,225 downwards.
AGCAATGGGGAGATTACCTATGCTGCATTGCAATTGTCATGGTCTGGTGGCCAAAAACTAAAGAAACTGTTGTACGAGAACGTTAGAAAAACTTCAACGGCTTGCAACTAGTTAATTTAATAAAAGTACCCCAACAGAGGCACTGGATGCATTGCTTTTCATGCAATACAATCAGAAGCTGAAAAGAGCGCACTAAGGATCAGAAGGTTTGTGAACCTTTTCGAAGGTGATCTAGACTGCTTTCTTAGAATTCCAAAAATTTTGAATTTAATCCTTTAGTAATGAACAATACAAAAATACAACTTTGACTGTTCATATCAAGTTATTGATTCGCGAGAAAAAGGTGGTCCTAACCTCCGTCAAGGATCGATTGTATTCCATACAGTTGGTTCAAAAATGAACAATCAAGTGGGAGCAGGTGTAACTGGACCGACTGACATATAAATTTCAATGGGTAAGTGGCCAGCTGTATTCCAAGCTGAAATTCAGGCAATTCTTGAATGTTCTCTTATATGATTACGCAGAAACTATAGATATTCAATTATATGCATTATTTCGGACAGTCAAACAGCTCTGAATGACTAGATGAAAAAATAGTATTTTCCATTTAATTCCAACTACCTTTACTTATCTTGACAGATACGCGTATTTCATCTACAATGTGCAGACTTCTTCAGTGTCTCGTACTAATAACTCGACTGGGTACACTCACAAAAGTGGGTGGTTAATAGAAAAGGACCTTATGCACACCAAATAATCTTAACTGATTCCAGTAATAGTTTTTTTTCTGGAAACACATCAGCAAGACACTTGTTGCTGATATACCAGCATTATAACAAAAAACTGAAAAGCAGCATCAACATATCCTTCAGCATTCACATTTATGCTGTTAACCAGAATTCTTTTTCACTTTTGGTGGAATCCAGTATTATTTACCGAAAATCAACAAATATTTGCTTACTGATTGTAAATTGGTAACTAATATTTACTGAAGACCAGTAAACAATTTTGCCTGTCAATTTGATGGGCTGCTGGTGAAAACGAATGAAGCATTCGTTTCTTGTTGTTTTACTAATGAAGTTCTTAGTTTTAGATCGAACTTGATTTTACCGAAATGTTTCCATCAGTTAAACAGGTCAATAACGATGTTTACACATCTAAATCCAACAATACACAGCTGTAAGTAATATAACAAAATGTAAATTGATGTATATTGATTGTTTTTATTTCCTTCTCCTGCGGATTAATGCGTTTTATATAATGTTAAAAGCTCACTATTTTTTTAACTTTTAATTTGATTCGTCTCTTACCGATTATTTTTAATTTTTCATAGTAATGGTGTTCAAAATTTCTAAACCATCGACCACTGTTAGCCCTAGGTTTCTTTTACAACTAAAATAAATAAAAGGCTTAGTTTGATTAAATGATAGATAAGCCAAAAACATGTTTTTATTAATAAAAAAATAGAAAACAATACATTTACTGTGCTATACTTTCAGCAATACTGTAAATTGCCGTAAAAACAGCAAAATTATTTGTTTTGATCTGCTTCTGGTTTCCAACCAACCAATCTTAAGCACTTTGTGAAGGCTCAGTATAAGAGCTGTAACTTTTTTGAATATCAGTTTTGCTTGTTGATCAGTAATCTTGGGTTTGCTGTATACATTGCTGATATTACAGCACAAAAAAATCAGCAAAACTTTGCTGTTACCCAGTAATAAATATTTGGTGTGGGCTACTCAGTAGTAACACATCTACACTACCTGAAATCATCCCTATCACCTTGAAGGAGATAAAAAAAATATGATTATTTTTCGTAGTTAAAATTATAATGATATACCATTAATAATAAGATGCAGCTGTATACCTCTATATACACAGAGAGAAATTTGATAGTCAAATTTACCATTATTGGGAGTTAAGATGACTATTGCAGTATAGTGATTTAAAACGGACTATGATCATGGGTAAAACGACGATTAAAAATAGTTGATCTAACATTTGCCTTAATGTCGGAGTAGTCCTTGTTACCATGATCATAGTCAAGAATGCCAACCATTAGTCGATGAATGTATACTGAAATGTGAAGCATGATATGATGGAAAAACCCGCATTAATCCACCGATGGTGAGACTGAACCCTTCTTACACTTCACCAAAATTACAAAGTCAAATGTGGGCAATATTGTACTGGATACATATTTTCATTCGAAATTCCAAGAAGATTCAGAAATATTAATATGCCATACATTCAGTTTATAAAATGAACTAATTGTCAATCCTGAACGTATTGTTCAGCAATGTGATTAAAACATTACGATTAATAGTCTTTAATGACCTGTTTATGTAAGTTTTAAAAAAGGGAAATTACATAAATAATAGAAATTTCATTTAATCAGTCCCTAAAATGAATTATTAGACAATCCTAAGTGTCAATTTTGATTATCGACATGGATTCAATATGCTTAATAAGTACATGTTCGTTGAAAATTGGTTATAGTAAATGGAGACCTTGTGTAATTTTCGAATATACTCGTTGCAGTTCAAAACCAGACCACTCGAGCCAATCGATGCTGCTCTAATTCTATAGAGTCGCATAGTGTGGCTGTATGTGCTATACAACGCATAGTGTCCGCTGTATGTGCTATACAACGCACCAGATGCGACACAATAGAATGCAAGCGGCATCGATTGGTGTGATTGGTTTTGTTTGGTTTTGCACTGCAACGAGTATATTTTCATGTCACAATTATGTGCTCTCAGGTATTGTTCTGGTCATATCTCCATGAAGGATTATCCAATCATAATGAAATTTTGACCAGTTAATTGGAGACCAACAAACTAAAATCGGTACACAAATAGCTCAGTATGTAATCGGACACTAAACTGTTTGATTACTATTATAATAGGCCGTCAAGTACTGTTTCGTTCATATCTTCGTAACGAAATGTCCGAATGAAAAAAATAGTGTCCGAAAAAAAATCAATAGCGTTCTATGGGAATGTTGTAGCTTCCATCTGCCGTCAACAGAACTGAAATCGGTTCACAGATGGCTGAGAAACCGATGTGGCATTATTTGTAACGCACACACACACATACACACACATACATACACACAGACATGTGCTCAGTTCGTCGAGCTGAGTCGAATGGTATATGACACACGGCCCTGTGGGCCTCGGATAAAAAGTCGAGTTTTCAAGCGATCTTAATACCCTTCTATTGATGTAAGAAGGGTAAAAACACGATGTTGTGAAATAAAATCGATCACTCGGCAACCCAGAAAAGAAAACCCAAGCAAACATTAATGCGGAACAAATTCCATATGAGTATGATCACTGTTCGACAAAAAACGGACACTTGATAAAAAAAAAGACACGACATTTGAATTCTCCAACATCTCCTGTTCCGCACTGGAACCATATATGACTCCCTCTATCGGTGAAATAAAAATTGTAAGACCACACAGAAACAAAAGCGTTCACGAAAATGAAAACGGACCGTGAACTAGTTGACGTTTTCAGGATTTTTACCTAAAAACGTAATTTAGTTCATGATTACGTGATTCAGTTCACGGTGTATTTTTGCTTGTTCTCGAATTCATGACTGCAGTTCACGGATCCGGGCACGGATTTTTTTCCGTGCATAAACAATGTTAGTTTTTAAATCACTTCTTTGGAAGAGGGTTTTTTTTTGTAGAATCCATCGTATATGAACCTGTTTTTAAAAAAAACGTAAACAACCATCCCATCTTCTCAAATATACAACGTGAGCTAGGTAGGTTAAAACTTACAACGATGCTCTAATGCGAAGCAGAAAAAAGCATTAAAAATACTGTGAAGGGATGCTACAATACAAAATGAAAACGACAATTACACTGCCCTGGGATGCATAGTTGACGTAAGCGCCAAGACGACCAAAATTCACTTTTTTGTTTTTTTGCATTCCTTACCCTATAATACATTGCCTCCAAGTAAAAACAAAAAAAGTTTCTTCGAAAAATTGTGAGATAAATTGAAAAGAACGGTTTGGCGTAAGCACCATTTGGTCGCATGAATGACGTCTCTCCACATATAACATCACGGGTGGCTGTAAGTGAAGTTGAATGCACCAGGGATACATAGTAGCCATCTATCGACCTCTGGAAAACACCTGGCCAGTTCCTTACGATCAGTAATACTATATCCCTCATACTGCCTGTATAGACATCTGGAGTTGAAAATGGGATAGAATTGATGGATTTTTTTTCCTTGGCGAGAAAGTGGAAAGGGATGAGCCTGGAATTTTGATATATAATCAAAACCACAGGTAATAAAATTGCATAAAGAACTAGCAAATGAGTGTTGAAATTGAAGTCATCATTTATTGTACACGTTCCGAAAGCTCACAGCTTTCCGAGTAATTAAAAGGCCGCCATAACACCACCTCGGCCTTCATCAGGGCTTAAAAAGCTCTGCGTGTATGCGCGTAGGATTACAAAGCATGACCATTCTGAAGGTGCCTTGATTCAATTCCCTGTACGGTCCATGAAAATTTACAGGAAACTTTCTCGACTTCCCTGGACAGAGTATCGTTGTACCGGCCAAACAATGATATGAATGCATAAATGGCAACTTTGGCATAGACAGCTTTCAGTGAACAAATGTGCTAGGCGAAGTGGTAGGCGAAAATTACTTTTTTGAATAATTCCATTCTAGGAAGCTGGACCACCTACAGTCATAAAATGAGATATAAGTATTTCACAACGACTGATATGTATAAAAAGTTTTGAAGATCAATAGAGAAAACCGACTTGTTGATTTTAGCATTTGACCGATCGCTATAATATTCTTTTCACCCAGCAATCGCTCGTGATACGTGATCCTTCCAACTCAAACACAACTCGCATTAAACTTAGTTCGTTGTTGATACTCCTTGATCATTATCATCAGCTTTAGCAGAATGACCTGTCTGCTCTTTGTGAACACGATGGGCTTGACAACGTTTGCACTCTTCATGCCCCAATTGGGTCAATTTTATGTTCTGGTCTCTCTACACCTTACAGTAGAAACTGTAACTGCAACATTCTTGCTTTATTTTTCCAACTGACGCTCTTTGAAAGAGTCGAACATTTTCTGGACTGATAAGTCCGATGGTAGATATCGTCAAAATCAAATGGGAGCTTTGCTGAGCCTAATGTTTGACATATTATTCAGAACAGAGCAGCCTGGTTTTTACGCCAAACTATGAGAATAAACGTTCAGTAATATGCCTGTTTATTCGCATAAGTTGGCGTATGCGTTTTAAAGATGATAAAATAATGAAACTATTCTAATTATCTTGCTGGCCCACTTTTATTAGTAAAACTTCATCAAATGGACAGAACATTTTTCCATAATTGTTGGTATACATTGCATTTCAGCTTAAACGCGTTTGCTCAACAAATCATACCGATGGTGGTTACGTCAACTATGCATCCCAGGGCAGTACATTTGTAATGTCTTTTAATATTTTTTAGATTTAGTCCTGCTGCAATTGTAGACGGACTTGCATTATCATAGCAACGAGAGAAAAAAAAACAATTTAAAACCACTATACAATAAATGGGAACTCCATCTGAAACCATATACCGTATAGAGAATACTTCCATTTTTCGTGCCTGGGGCTGCCACCATAGCTGTGTTTCTTACTCAGCCGCAGGATGGCAGGACAGACACTGATTGAGCCGCACCTTTTTGGTGGACAGACGCTAACACGTTCGGGAATATTCGACTAAGAGCTGGCAACCTCAGTTATATTCAAGTTGTACATAGCCATGAAACGAGTTTGAATGCCTGGGGGTTCATGGCATTACATCTGGCGAGGAACCGGAGAGACAATTCTGAAAACCAACTTCGCACTTCGAGACCCGTCGTATGAGAAATACTTCAATATTAGTATCAAAACCATTCCGCTAGCTATTAGTGCTGATCGTATCAAACGAATGAGAACATTTTCCGGAGTGTACGTAAACGTGAGTTCCTAACGGGGAATGATTTCACTCTCTCTTTGCCTATCCCAGCAACCCGACGACGCGACAGCACAACCGGAACTCACTCACCAACCAACAATCGCATATCATACGCGATACGCATCAAGCAGCCACATGGCCGGACCAGACCGATGCGATGTTTGAAGAGTGGAGACGTGGAGAGTGTGCGCCCTCGCCCAAAAGATGCACTCGCTCGATCAAAGGCAACATCATCAGAGCATCAGCAGCAGATTATGCGCCTCTATCCGTCATCGACGGAGGTTGCTGGTGGTGGTTCTCGCGAAGTGGGAACACTCACTTTTACGACCCATCATCATCACCGCTGCCAGTGCCAAGAAAGAGTATGTATATGATTGTATGCACAAAGTAGAACTGGAAAAGCGAGAGCGAAAGAGAGCGATGATTTTTATGATTCAAACGAACGAACCAACTTCGGATAGACGACGGCGGCGGCCACGGACACGGGACCGGTTCGTAGCAATTGGAAACAGTTCAGCTTCTTCAGTTATTTCTTTGTTTCGCACGAGTTAAGTGTACTTAAGTGGAGCTCCGGGAGCGCAACCTAACTACGGTCTTGGTAGATTGGTGTTTGAGTTGAGAGAAGTGTGAAGAAAGGACCTGGTGGTGCGTTGTAATAGGATATCCGGACCGACCGACCGACCGACCAACTGACCGGAAGCTATTTAGCTATTTAGTGTGATTGACCTGTTGTTGTTGTATTCGCGAGAGGCGGATCAAGCGCAAGAGTGCGGTTACCTACGTGTGGATTATTACAGCACACTGAAAGAACGGAAAAACCAGAAGGTTCTCCGAAAGCCGAAAGAAATCAGGAATAACTACTGAAGCAGAGTCAGTAGTGCGGTGTGTGCAGGCAGGAAGCAAGCAATCCAAAAGAATCAACAAAATGTCTGAAGCAGTCGAAGTCGAGCAAATCATCGAGACCAAGCCAAGAAAGGTAACCATAATAATAAGCATCATCAAAGTCAAAAAGAGAGCTCATTTCAGTCTCCTGCTACAGCATCCACCGCACTAGCAGCGGCACTGAGAGCACAATTTCGGACTCGAATTCGAGCCGGTCTGTCCATAATTTATGGGGCGTTTGTGTGGGGGGACCCACGACCGTCATCGATTGGAGGAGGACAGAAAAAAAGTGTGGCTTATCGTTTCCCATATAAGGCCACCAAGTGGTACCAGACCAAGTCGTCTGCCCACTCGAAATATATTTCGATTTGTGTTTTTGTGAGGCCACTTTCCTGATGGCACTTTCGGGTGCATCACGTGGCCTAGAGAAGGCAGCGAGAGATGTTTTATGTCTTCCCACACACAAACACACACACACACACACGCACACCTTTGGTCTGAACCGGCCTCTGGCTGGTCATTATTAATCCTCTGCATGTGCAGAACTTGAATCAGCACGAGTTGGTTGGTCTGTTGTATCGAATGACCGACTAAGTGCGTTGGATTTGGTAACAAAACACCCCTAAGTAATGTTCAAGGGTTCCCGTCATAGGGCATTGTGGGGCGGGATGTTGATTCCATCTTAACTGGATATGGGAAAATTTTCAGCAGAAGGTATAATTTGAATTTAATCGAAAGTGCGAATTATTTTCAACGAGAGCCTGGCCTTTGACAAACTATTTGTGAAGTTTGTGTAACTTTCCACGAGTTTTGGATTGAATGACAGCTAAAAAAAAATGTTTTATATCCGACGACCATTCTAATTTTAAAATTTAGCCTACTGATTCTAATCAGCCGAAAACATGTTGAGACGCCATGTGGGAATGGAAAAGTATTGCTACGTCGAGATCGGAAGTATATAGGCTCGCTCGATAGGCCGGAAATGAGTGATAAAACTGAAGTTGCAAAATTACATGGTTTTTGAAGTAGGATGGTACAGCTCTCTTTTTTCAATAATTATAAATCTGATTTTCTACGTGATTACTTTAAAAAACAACAGTTCATGTTGAACATTCCAGAAGGTAATGCAAGCTTTTCGTAAAGACACGTTTGTAGGCCCGTCACAAGATGCTCACGTAACTCACCAATTCCAAGGGGAATTTTTCTTTGCCTTTACCGATGTTCGGTTCACTGAATGTACAATTCAATCATTCGTGATTCATGATTACCTTGACCTTTTTCGGATGCGTAAAGCTTTGGAAGCACAATGATTTTCCTTGTTTAATTTGCTAGTTTTAAATGGATTTTTAATCAAGCTTAAAACCTTTATTTTTTATATCCATATCTCTCCATAATTTCCCTGAAATTCTAAACAGAAGTTCACTGAAGTTCTCTGCAGAATTTTACAGAAATTCTCCAGAAGTTTCTCATCAGAACTTCTCTGAGGTTCAATGCTTAATTTCCTTGAAAATTTCTGCAGAACTTCCAAAAAGTTCTTTGTAGGATTTCCATGAAGTTCACTGTAGAATTTTTCTGAACATATCTGCAGAACTTCCCTGATATTCTCTGCAGAATTTTTTGAAAGTTTCCGGAATTTCCCTGAAGTTTTCTTCAGAATATTCCTGAAATTCACTGCAGAATATCACTGAAGTTCGATGAAGAACTTCCCTGAAATTCTCTGCCAACTTTCCTAAGTTTCTCTGCAGAACTTATATGAGTTTTTCTGTTTCCCTGAGACTCTCTGAATAACTTGTTTGAATTTCTCTGCAGATCTTTCCGTAAATTATATGCCAAATTTCCTAGAAGTTCTCTGCAGAATTAGCCTGAAGTTTTGTGAAGAATTTCCTGAAGTTTTATGCCGAATTTCCTTGAATTCTCTGCAGAATTTTCTTGAAATTTTCTGCAGAATTGATTTAAAATTCTCTGCAGAATTTCCTTGAAGTTTTCTGCAAAATTTTCTTTAACCCCTCTCTGCAGAATATCACTGAAGTTTGTTGAAGAACTTCCCTGAAATTTTCTGCAGAAATTCCATGAATTTCTTTGTTTCCCTGAGTTTTTCTGAAGAACTTGTCTGAATTTCACTGCAAATCTTTCCATGCAGAATTACCCGAAAGTTTTTTGAAGAGTTTCCTGAAATTCTCTGCAGAATTTCCCTGAGTTCTCTGCCAAATTTTCCTGAAATTCTCTGCAGAATTGCTTTGAACATCTCTGCAGAATTTCCTTGAAATTCTCTGAAGAATATTACTGAAGTTTGTTACAGAACTTTCCTGAAATTCTCTGCATAATTTTCCTAAATGTCTCTGCAGAACTTACATGAGTTCCTCTGTTTCCCTGAGACTCTCTGAATAACTTGTCTGAACTTTCCTACAGATCTTTCCGTAAATTCTCTGCAGAACTTACAAGAAGTTTTCTGCGGTTTTTTGAAAAGTTTACTGAAGTTTTATGCAGAATTTTTCTCTGTAGAAATTTCCTGAAAACCGCTGCAAAACTCACCTGAAGTTTTCTGAAAAACTTCCTGAAGTTCTCTGCAGAACTTCCTGAAGTTCTTTAAAAAACTTCCTGCAAGAAATTCTGTGACACCTTACCTAAAACACTGCAATGAATCTGTCTCTCAAGAGGACGCGAGTTTATTTTTATAAGACGTTGTCGGTTTGTATTTTCTACAATGAATTCTATGAAAAACCTCTTCTGAAGCCACGCTAAAAACAGAAAGGACAGTCGGTGAAGAGAATCGTAACAAAATTTCGAAATATGTACAATAAGTTCTGAGAAAAATTCAAAAGAATTCCATTTAAAATCGAACAATTGGATTTTACAATACTCTTCACGGTATTTTATTCGCTTTATAAACTGTTGAGAAATACCTTTACAGAACACTCAATGGAACATTCCCAGGTAACAAATAGGCAGTTTAAAAGCATCTTTATGACAGCTTATCAAGCAATTAAGTCGCCTTAAATGCAACACAAATGCCGCTTTTGGGCCAATATACAGCCGCTTTACTGTAATTCTATGATAATGCTTCATTAATGCCATTTTGCATTCGAAATGCTTATTACAGGCTACAAGCATTTGAAATCCAACTTAACAACAGATAGCCTTCAAGATGCGGATGTAATGCTAATATAATGCTTGTAGCATCTGAAATGCAGATTAAGGATTGATTTACTGCATATGCAAATGCTTATGAAGGGTGTTCCGATCAAAATTTGGTCAAACACTAATGTGTGTGAGTCGATCAAAGTTTTTATTAATAAGTCAAATTCTTTTTCTTTTTCAAGTTCAGTTAATACAGTTAATGCCATAAGATTTTGTGCAGTCTGCTTGTCCACTTTATTCGCCGCAGAACACCAGTTTGCCTTGAACTGTTTCTCGCTCACAACAGTTTTTTGACTCTTTTTAAGGTTCCGCTTGACGATGGCCCAATATTGTTCGATTGGGCGGAGTTCGGGCGTGCTGAGAGGGTTCTTGTTCTTGGGCACCACTTGGACGTTGTTGGCATACCACTTTATGGCCTTTTTCCGTAATGGCAAGATGCCAAATCCGGCGAAAATAGAACGGAACAATTATGTCGCTTCAGGAAAGGCAGTAGACGTAGATGATTTTAACATGATTTCGTTGCGAGTGTGTTCTTGTCAACACCTTTGACTCTTATTTCGTTTGGCTGGCACATTTAACCTGGCCAGATGTTGTTTTAATGTTAGCAGTATAAAGGCCATCGGCAATATTTTAGTGTTTTTCTCGAGTTCATCAATCTTGTTTTCAACACATGGCCACAATTTATTTGGTTGTTCTGACACTCAATTTTGCTGAGCGACCGCATTTCGTATATATTTTCCGGCTCTTTACCACCACGACAATCCTTCAAAATACAATAGTTGTTTTTGATAATTTGAGCACTTCACTTGTTCTGAGCCAACCAGAAAGGTTGGCGACTTATGCACATAAATCCAGCTTGTACGAAATTTCCAATGGAAACTACTGCGCATTTTGAGTTTGACAGTTCAGTAGGGGTATAAATAAGCGTAACAAGCGCATTTGGTTGACAAACATCGGCAAACAAACGAACGATCTTACGGCAGTTAGCCGAGACCATGGACATTGCCGTAAAAACAAACGATGTTGGGATATTCTTCAGCTCATTCTTCGCTGTGTTGAACAGCTACTTTTAAGAGTTGTCCACAAAATTGTTGGAATAAAAGCTGCCTATATGGTTGGCCCAGATATACGCGATTGACAACATCCGGGAAACATCCGGTGGGTTCATGTTTGTTGGTACCACAGTGATGTTCAGGTGATCCATCTCTTCCAACGACCTTTTCTCCAAGTGGGTTCAGCTAAAACGTAACGTCATCTCTTGCTTCCGAATACGAGCGATCTCTTCCGGTAGGTGCTGTTGATCTCCCAATTCGCAGCAAATCCCGAAAAGAACAGTGAACTGGAGACATTTGAACCTCTTCGGGAACTTGGTAGGGGACGTGAGATATCCGGTCGCCTGCCAGTCGTTGCCGTCCAGGATCAGATATGATTCATCGTCCAGCACATCACGTTTAGCCGTAAAAATCACCTTGGCCGCTGTAGTTGCCTGCGCTTCAAGACGGCCAGTTTTGCCCTGCACTTCCGCATGACGATGTCTGGCGGTACTTTTTGGCAGCGCGGATGGATTTAGCCACTACCCCTCTTTTCCTCTCAATGCTTTTTCTTTCTTCCAGCAATCATAACGAGTACTCTACATGCTAAGATCAGTTTAGCCAATGTCATATACATTTTTGATAATCTGCCGAATGATTCTCGCAAATGCAATCCAGATCAGGTTCTGGTTTTGCTATTGATGGACGCTGAGTCAAAAAATGACCTGGAGTCAACGCCTCGTAATCTCCCGGATCGTTACTAAGCTGCGCAAGCGTTCTCAAATTTAATAAAAATGCTTCCACCTGTATCGCAATCGTTTTCATCTCGTTGATCTTTGGAAAAGCAGTTTGAACGCCTCAACTGTCGACTCCTAAAGTTCACCAAAGTTTGACAAACGCATCGGATTGAAGCGAAACTGGATCTGGTCTTCCGTGGAACACCTAACGATAGACTCCTTGAACTGTTGATAAATTAACAGGGTTTTTGTCTTGAGTCAACGATGATCTCCGGCTTGCTACGCCGAGACGAGAACCGCTTCAAGATAACGATGAACCCTTGAGTGGAGAGATCTGACACTAGCTTCAAGTGGACAGCCCTAAGCACAGACGTAAACGGTGACAAAAAATTTCAGATACAATTCAACACCCTTAATGTTTCCTCCATTTCGATCGTGGTAAGCTGATGGCTACAGTTACAGGCAATGAAGTGTAGGAGATCCGTATACAATTATATCTGTTCAAAGATGTCGTTCTGACAACTCGTTGGAAGAACTGCACATACGCTCTTGACCTCTAAGTCTACGAGATCGATGTTATGCTCGCAAACTTGAAGAGACGACGTCCAGTTGTGTTCATCTGAGCGTTGCGCTGGGGTCATCCCACGGGAAATGACAACTGCTGGATTCTCTAAATTTGCCACGTGATTCCAAATACCGTGCTAGATCCTCGATACTCTGTAATCCACAAATTGCTTATCTCCTAGCGGCGACGAGGCTAGACAACATTTGACGAATGTGGAGATGCAATTTGCTTCGATTCCGAGGCTGATCGTGATTTTTTGGAACCGTTGAACAGAGAGCCGGTTGCTCATTGCTTTTGCCATGGCTTCTGCAAAACAACTGACCTCGCAGTCAAAGTTTGACGTTGACAATAGGGCTTTTATGATTGGTGGATTCACCATTAGCTGGCGCTTAAAATAGTTATGAAAATTATCTTTTTATTTCAAGGAAACGTTAATCAGTCTCAACATCTGTGAAATTGACCAAGATCGACCGGTTTCGGGCGATCTCCCATTACGCCAGATGAACTGTGCTTTCGACTATATAGAGAATCAACCAATGAGTGATCTCACATCTTATATTTTACATTGAATCAATTTCAATCCGATCAATAACGAATATGGACGAATATGGATCGAAAACAAACTATCAACCCATTCTTCCTCATAGCATGAGTAAAAAAACATCAATTAATTTAAACCTACTGCACCATTTAATTCAAGTCTTGCTCTTAGTTTAGACAAACAAAGAATGAAAGCAACTTAAGACTTTAGATAAAAAAATTAATTAAAACAGTTTAAAACAAAAACAAGAAAAATTAATGAAAGCAACTTTATTTCCAGAATTTTATGATTTTGAATTTGGCTCTACACATGAGGTTTTGCACAATAGTTTTGCATCATTTTCTTGAAGCCGCAGACCAATTCTTTTTGAAGAATTCCATAGTCTTGCCCTCCTTGCTACTCTTCTAGAAGTTACGCTTGACGATTGCCCAGTAGTGTTCAATTGGATAGATTGAAGTCTTTTTCAACGAAATCTAGTCTATCTAGGCATAAAGGGCTGACACCAAATCAACCTAGAACAAGGAGGGACCTCAAGCTGCTTGTATATCGGAAGCATCCTTTTCTGCAAAGTTCGGTAAACTTCGGCATTGATCGTAATTTTAGTGTAGAAAATCGATGACTTGGAGTCAAATTTTTACACTTTAAACGACTTTTCGGAGATGCTTACAGATGCGTACTGGAGTTCTCTTTCACATATGTTTCATCATCGACCAAAACGCAGGCAGCGGTCGTCACAAAAGGCGGTTGTTTAACTCTCTGGCTTTGGTTTTCGCCGGTGAGTTTTGCTCAACACTTTGTTTTGATTGGCAACAGTTTGACGGAGGGGAGGGGATTGGCAAGTTAACCCGATCCATACATTCTATTGAAAAATTATGTGAATGATTGTCCACGCAGAGGGAGAGGGGTGTCAGAAATCGGTCAAATCCAGTCCACGTGGTATATGGATAGCCCTTTGATGACAAATTTCACGCTATCGTGATGATGTGTGATCGCATCATAAGCGTTCCCAGTTTATTTTCAATACACGCTTATGTCATAGAACCTGAATAAATGTAATTTTAATTTTAATACAAAATTTCGGGTGTTGTGCGGCCCGAATGAGTGTGGTGAATTGTTTGACAGCAAGGCGCTAAATTTCATTTTCATTGAAGAATGGGTTCACTTTTGAAGGGGAATGCTCCTGCGAGCTTCAACTCATTAAGCAAGTTTAGATCAACCTAAAGTCTGTGTTTATATTAATGCAGACACGCAAAAGACAAATATAAAGCCTTATTCGACAACTTTTTCTAAACGGCGTATCTGATTTTGTAAACAAAGACGGGGAGTAAGATTTAAACGTTAAATTTTTGACATCCTTTGCACTTTCACGCAAACTAGCACTAACAGCACAACGAATAACATTTCCCTAACATGATGATGATGCTAGTTTCCGTGGGTGACGATCAGCTGATTTTCACATTCACAAATGAAATTTGCGGCCTAACTGCCGGAGCAGTAGCCATTAATATCAGCAAAAAAACAAAAGGCGCCTGTCTTCTTTCATCTCGTCAGAAGGTATATTGCAATTCCAAAATAATGACTGTCCATAAAATTATTGCAACATACAAACAAAAATCACGCAAACGGAAGAAAGATTCTCAGGGTGATGATCTGTACACTGAAAATTAAATTTAGTTTATAATACGAAATCGAAGGTATGACTCGCGAATCTATTTGTCGTTTTCCGTATTCAATGTCACACGCGTAAATATCAAAAGTATGAAGTATTTGTTTACTCAGAATGAGCATCGACGCATTGTACGAAAGCTATACTAAAAGCTACGCATATTTAGTTAAAAAAAACAGGTTCTTTCTCTCTCTCAGGTGGTTGCATGAATGATAGACAGAACTGCTTTATCGACACGAATGTCATTCGGCAAAAAAAAGTTCAACCGCGAGACGTTCGTCGGTTTTTTTTAAATATTTCTGACTTTCTATTTGATACGGTGCTATTAAGGACTGTAATTGAATCAGTGGTTGATCTCACTAGACTATGGGGAATTCTGAGAAGTTGAGTTGTTAATAAAGATCAAGTCACAACTTTCGACCTTAAGCGTGAGACGCTTGAATGTTAATTTTAGGACAAATGATTGTAACCCGTATTCTCAGCAGCAACGCTAACGTATACGTGTAGGATAGAAGAAGAGCAGCGATTGGCTGGTGCTCACGAAATCACTTAGTGTATTGTGCAAAAGCGTGTGATTATGGCATTTCGCCCGATGATAAGAAATATGAATTTTTCCGGTACGGGAAATAAATCACACATATTTATTGTCAAAAATCCATTCGAAATTCCCAAGGGGTGGATCGCTCAGCACACTTTTCTCCTGTGCTATTTGTTTTGAGTGTGTCAACAAGCGTTGCAATGTTCCCGTAATGTGCCGAAGGTGCCGATGTGTTGACAGCCCAAATTGTTATTTTCAGCTGAGCCTGGCAACTAGGCAATGCATATTGGCAAGGTTGCTGTTTTCATATTTCTATAGGCTCAACTGTCAAAAGTGTGCCTCAGTGTGCCACTCATGTGGTATGGATTGAAAATCGAAGTGCCGTCTATTCGTCTAGTGTGCAGGACATCGTGGCTGGCACACTGTTCTGAGCGACTTACCCTTGGAAATTCCTCATAATATTCATTTATGGAGCTCTCTGAGAAACATAAATGTAATGTATATAGAAGGTGAAAAGTATTTGTGACCACATAGATATTGTCATTGCTTCTTTACGAGGAATTTCTTCCTCAAACCAAATCCATGTTTAGGAAACCAGAGAACCTTTTTAACGGTTACTTATTGAGTTTTGGTTATCAACCATAAGAAACTAGTAATCTTCAACAAACCTATTACATTAACCGTATCACCATATGGGATTCCACTTGTTTTCTTTTTTCGCTCAGTTCTGAGTCTCTAACCCGGGTATCTGAAAACCGCATTAGAAATGTAGGATTCCTGCCATCCACCTGTGACATAATATCTATAACAAATCCCCCCCAACGACTTCAACCCTTCCGTCCCAACAATCCACACCACCACCCGAAAAAAGCCTGAACTTTTCCCGAAAGTTCAAATCAAAATAGAGTCTTAATCGCAATATGCTATAAGCACCACCAGAACAGAACGGAGAAGACGGAGGATATGGAACCTCGGGCAGAGCACTGTACTCTCCGTGCCATTATCCAATTTCTGCCTCTGCCTCTGATTCTACTTCTTGCTGGCCTGGAAGTCCGCCGAGAGGAACACACATAGAGCCAACCGACGACGGCGCGACGTGGATGGGTTTGGTTCGAAACTCCAAACACGCAGACACAGGCAAAACGTATACATGGTCGCGAACGTGGCCGGATCACGGATGCAGGCAGACTCGAAAACTCGAGAAAACCGGGTTTTATTCGAACAACGTTGTTTATCGAAGGAGGAGGGGCAGAGGAGAGGTTGTGGAGTAAAGAACTCATTTTTTTTATATTATTTTCTTCCTCGCGGGCGCGTTCTCTTCCCTTTCGGTATAGCGGTTCGCGGCTGTATAAGTAACTGCTGCTGCTGCTGCTGCTGCTGTATGGTGGTGGAGCAACAGCTTTCGATTCTCGAAGAGTAACATGCGCGCGGAGCGGGGTGCATGACCTTCCGACACAGCCAGCGCAATGTTGGCTTGCTCGCTAGCATCCTCATCGATCTTCCCAGTTCGGATGGCGATGACGATGACGATGATGACGGCGACGACGACGATGATGGTGATGATGACGATGCAAGCAGACGAGGCACATTGCTCTACCGTTGCTGCTGGAAAGCATGGCCCACTGCCAGGCTCAGCCACCAGGCAACCTATATCGATCTGTCTCGTTCCACCCCCTCACCCAATCACTTGGTATCCCTTCTCCGTAGCAGTAGTAGGCGGCGGCGGCGACGGCGGCAGCAGCGTTGTCATCGTCATTGTACACACTATTGCTGCATGGTGGTAGTGTTTTTGGTGTTCTTGCTTTTAGTGGAGCTTGTCGTGTATTTAGTTCAAAATAAATCCGTTTCGCTCCTGTTTTACATATGTCTGGGGTGGGACGGGATGATTCACATACATGGATGCAAAATCACTCTCTCGTTGTGTAGGGGAGTGCAGAGTCAGTTTTAGATGTACCACTTTATCGGTCTCTAGACGAGTTCATTAAATATTTATATTTTCGTAAAAAAATGTCAGTGAAAACTTCTAAAACTGATCCAAGATTGTTCACTTAATAACGACCTACACCGTTTGAAAGACACATGTAATTTTCGACGTTATATAATCACGTTATATCAATTTCAGTCAGATGTGATGTGATGTGATGTGATGTGATAAGAACCCACCATCAGTGCAAGGATTACTTATGTCTGCAGGACAGTTCTCAGCAAGTTGCCGCGAGAGAATAGCCTACGTGATGGCTTGTTGTAGCAGGGCCAGACAATCTCAATGAGAACCTTCGGAAGACTATGGCCAGAAAACTTCGTGTTTTCACATGACAAGGGACTGGCAACTCCACGAAGCCTTGTCCAGTCAAATATCAATTTCAGATGCCAGATGTCGGGTCTTATGAAACCAAAGACAGACGTTCAAGCTCGAACAGAAGAATTCAAATTTGTTGTGTAAAATTCCATCTTGCCTAGCAAATTAATTGCTACGTTAAATCTAAAAGTTTGCTAACCCATTTTTGCCTTACCAATCAAAACAAATCTATGGCGCCATCTGTTAGCTTATTGCTTCTTGATATCTTGAGGGGAGCCATGTTTCTACACAGGTTAATGAGATGAAGTCGAACGTCGGTCTGCGATGAAACTTTGCGAAACAATTTCGTTATTTACATTTTTTGCTTTGGCAAAGTGAATGGGGTGAAATTTTACGCGTCTGTAAAAAATCATCTTTTATTCTTAACTTCTATAACTTTTATTCACCAACCGTCCCACAAAAATTCTTCACCTACCTCATAACACGAGCCACGTATTACGGTTCCATACTGGTATAATGGTACATCCAAACTTGACGAGTTCGAATCTCACTCCCGGATAAGTGTTGAAGTGACCTTGAAGGCACAATCCTTCATTATTTATTATAGCTGTGAAAACAATCTTCGTTGTGTTTGACGTTGTATTATGCGACTGATTAGAACTTGCGTTCAGTGCTGTAAATAATCGCTTCGACTTGATGCGATTATTATTTCGATAACTCGTCTCAGAAGCTAACTTTCAATATACAAATATGATTCTGATGCTAACAATTGCTTTATTATTTTCATAGGTTTCCACAATGTATTATTGTAAGTTTAAGATCTAGGACGTGAGTATCGGAATATTCAAATGATATTCACAATTGAACAGATTAGTAGATCTAGTAACAAATCCGCATCTAAAACAAGCAATCGGTTAATTAAGACGTAAATTGAGACGAAATGACTAATTACAACACTGCTTGCGTTATCAAGCTATGTGATAAAAATAGTACGTAATCTGTTTGAACAGCCATGATTATTAAAAGAGAAAGTTGATGCAACGAATCGATCAACGCAGATTGGCCTCTCTTTCCACCTCTGTACACTTTTACCTCGATAGAAAGCTTCTTATTGTTCTGCGGATTTGCGTAATTTGGGAATTTGCATCCGTTCATCAATTATCATCATTAATTACTGGATTATTCGTAGGTATACAGTTCTGAACAAATATTTTAAGAAAACCTGTTTCATCGACCTTCTCTCAGAGACGCCAGAACTACGGATTTCCTAATTTTGTTCCGGAAGTACGAGGCGATAGCCAAAGTTTAGGGATTTCAGTACAATTTCTACGAAATCATTCGGATTTTTCCAGTGCGAGTTATGATACTTGCTCCTCCTTTCAGAAAATAATATATTATGCTACAAACCTTGCTGCTGGTGTTTCTTCCTGAAGGATGTGAAAAATGGTAAAATACATCCCTACCACTGACAACTGTTCACGAGTTCGGCGCCGTACGAAATTGTTTTTTTTTGTGCAAATTCGTCATATTTGGTACGATCTATTTCAGCTTTCGATCACGGAGAGATGTTTGATGATATGTTCTACCAGCCCGCTTCGGCAGGACACATACCAAGTATTATTTAGCTAAGAAAACTGCTCGATTATCTGCTTTCTACTTCGGACTGTAGGTTTCTGTCGCCTATGAGTGCGATGCTTCCGATCCGTCCGATCGAAGCTTTTCCGGTTCTTCCTTGTTCTCCTCGTATGCTGCTTACTTCCGGATTCACCTTCACGGAATGACGTATGATTGTAAAACGTTGGGATGGCCACGATACCTGACTTGGGAGTCGCCTATCCAGGCAACCAATAAGCATTAGCATATGCAGTAAATCAACCCTAAATCTATATTTCAGATACTACAAGCTTTGTATTAGCATTATACCAGCATCTTGAATGCTATCTGTTGTATATTTGGATTTCAAATGCTATTTAAATGCTTGTAGCCATTTTCATAGCATTGCAGTAAAGACGCCGTATATCGGGCCAAAAGCGGCATTTATGTTGCATTTAATGCGATTTAATTGCTTGATAGGCTGCCGTAATAGCGCTTTAGAACTGCTTATTGGTTAACAGGGTAGCTCCGACGAATTCAAATTTTCACTATAAGATGAGAGGGGCCTTCTTCAACTGAATAACAGAAACATAAATTAACTTTTCTGACGCGGAGGCCTCTGGACCTCCGCGAGCGCCTGTAGCGCTGACACCGTTGATCTCCGTTGATCTTCTTGGTACTGGATGTAGACTGGTGTGACAACATTGGCTTCAACGTTGGTTAACCATCGGTAAGAATTGGCTAAACTCGTTGATGGTGTTAGATGCTGCGCTGAGAGGGAAAGTACTATGGGTACCATGCTCCTTTCGATAGATGATTGTGGACCTGGTCTACATCTACTGCGACTACAGAATGAGTTTGAAACAACTGGGTTGGACAAACTGACAGACGCTTATACGGTTGTGCCAGGTTTCACAGGACGATACTTGTTTTCATTACAGGACTAGACAGGACATCACTATGGACGTTTGACATCCTTTGCTGACTGGACAAAAGAACTGCTAACTGAACTAGTTTGGATGGGCTTGTGGATCCCGAATGGTTCAAATCATGAACGTTGAAAGAGTTTTAATTCTCCTCGACCGTGGACGTAGCTCGATTGTGTCGAATAGGAAGGACGCATATCTTTGAGATTGCTCTTCAAAACAGACCGTCCTTTGACTTGACAGTAACCAAAAGTATGTTACCATCAGTGCCCCCGTGGACCTCTACAACTCGACCCAGCTTCATTTCATCGGCGGAAGATTGTCCTCCTTCAGGAGAACCATTGTGTGAACGGAGATGTTATCCCGACGACGTGTCCACTTGGTGCGGTTGTGTAGATCAGACAGATATTGACCATTTCTTCCACATCTTCTGCACGAAGTCTTAAGATCTTTGTCAAAGGGAAAGACGATTCTCCGGAATGTGACTGAGTTCCGGCTCTGGAACCCACCAGGAAATGACCTGGTGTCAAGGCTTCAAAATCCGTTGGGTCATTGCTGATCGGCGTTAGCGGACACGAATTGAGAATCGCTTCCACTTGTACAAGCACAGTTTGCATTTCGTCATGCAATAGCGTTCTGGATCCAATGGTACGCTTGAAGTGGCCCTTGAAGGATTTAACGGCTGCTTCCCAAAGGCCAGCGAACGCGGCGTCTTCTTCGGCTGTATTTACGACCGACTGCCGGAACTGTTGGTTGCGAAATAGTTGGTGTAGCATGGAGTTGGTGTCTGGCACCGTCAAAGTTGAGGGCGTTGTCACACATTCTCAGATTTGGCTCTCCGTGGCGTGCGACTTGAAAGCTGCAAGGAAGGATTCGCTTGTCAAATCTCCCACCAGCTCTAGATGAACAGCCTTCGTAACCAAGCAGGCGAAGATTGCGACGAAATGTTTACGCGGATTTGTTCATCGATTGATGTTAGCTACAATAAATGATCCGCAATAATCCACACCTATCTTGAGAAACGGTGGGGCAGGTGTTACTCGTTCCTATGGTAGATCTGCCATCAGCTGATCCATCCAGCTGATATCGGAAGCGCGGCACGCATTCGTTGATTACGGTACTCGTACTCTACTGATCAGGAGCTGTTGACCGGCGTGGAATAACTTCTGATGCTAATGCGTTATATCCAATTTGCTCAGAGGAAGATGATAACTGGATGATTTTGACTTGCTGAAATAAAGGGTGTTCCGATCAAGATTTGGTCAAACTGTAATGTGTGTGAGTCGATGATAGTTTTTATTAATAAGTCAATTTCTTGGGTGAGGTTGGGGGCGCTCTGGCGTGTTGGAGGGTTTTTGTTCTTGGGCACCACTTGAACGTTGTTGGCAGCATACCACTCTATGGCATTTTTTCCGTAATGGCAAGATGCCAAATCCTGCCAAAATAGAGCGGAACAATTGTGTCGCTTCAGGAAATACAGTAGACGTTATTGTAGGCACTCGCTCAGATAAATTTTCTGGTTGACGGTTCCGGTCGCAATGCAAACGGTGCTCTTCAAGCCACAGGTACAGATGGACTACCACACCAGATATTTCTTCGTGAACTTTGACAGTTTAATGTGCTTGAAAATATCTGCCACCCTTCCCCGTCAGGTTTCCGTATAAAATTCCTGTCCAGGAAGCTGTTTAAAGTCTGCCTTGACGTAAGTTTCATCGTCCTGTACCACGCAATCAAACTTCGTCAGCATCGTCGTGTACAAATTTCGTGATCGTGCTTTGGCCGACGTGTTTTGTTTATCGTCGCGATTTGGAGTCACCACTTTCTTGTAAGTCGACAGTCCAGCTCGTTTTGTAGCTCTATCCACGGTGCAAGGCGCCACTCCCAGCTTCTTTGCGACTTCTCAGACGGAGAGGTTGGGGTTCCGCTCAAAACAGCGGGCAACTCTTGTTGTCATCGCTGTGGCCTCCGGCTTTCGATTTCTCCCCGATTCAGCTTTCCATGCTGTCGACAAACGTTCACCGAACACTTTTAACACGTTGGTAACAGTTGATTTAGCCACATTCAACAATTTCGCCAACTGAGAGTAGTTTGGATTTTCACCATGCTCGTGCAAAATTTTGATGCGTTGCTTCTCTTCCTTCGACGAAATTTTGAGAACTGAAGTGCTTATCTCAAAATCAAAATAAAGGCATGATGCTACAGGCACACATCTTCAAAAATTATTAATGCACGATGAAAGGAAATGCGTCAAGTTAAGTCGACCAAATTTTGATCGAAACAACCTTTAGGTGTCGCGGATAGCCGGCCACCTACGTACAATTTAACGTCGACGAGAAATAGTGTGAGCTTGTTGATCGGCGACGACGGCTTGATTTGATTTCCACGCTGTAGAGAATGCCCCAATTAGTGGGGAGAAGAGCTCGCCCTTTATCCACTTCCTGTTAGCAACAGGAAGTTGGCATACCCACTCACCCCAACCAATTCACTTCAATCGGGTGCCCTGATGGCCCCACATATGCACCGATAATAAAAAAATAAAATTAGTAAAGGAAACTAATACATGTAAAATATATCTAACATCCATTGGTTTGTTACTGAAAAGAAAAAAAATAGATATGTATTAATATCTTAATAATCCTGAAAGAGCTGACAAACATTGCAGATCATTCCAATTATTATAAATAAAATTTCAATAAAACAATGATTTTTTCTAAAAAGGAAGAGATGAACGAGAGATGAAACAGCCCGGTTTATTGATTTCGGAATTGAATGTATGTCTTGTTCTTATTTTAATTATCTAATTATCGAATTCTAGGACAATCAAAAGACAGGAAAAATTTTGATATTCCAATGGGCAAAATTCAATGTGGTCCTCCAAAGGACCAAAGCTGTTCTGGGCGTTCGAAGAACCAGCATCTCTTGGGCCTCCAAGGGAACAGATGGCTTCTGAGCCTCCAAAGGACCAGAGAGCTTCCGGGCCGTCCAAGGTCCGGATTTCTTCTGGGTCTCTAATGGACAGCCTCTTTGGCCTTCCAATGACCAGATGGATTGTTAATGTTTACGTTTTGCTACGTTTTGCTTAGTAGCACCTACTTATTTCTAATAAGTTAAAATAATTTTTACACGCCCTTCCTCGATAAAGCGCCATTAAACCGAATGCCATTAGACCAAATGTGTCATTAATCCGATATACATTAGAACAAACAACTACAAATCGTATGGATGAGTGAAAGCAAAGAAATCTTCCTTTAATTCAAACTTGTAGGAAATAACCTTTTTTGTATAAAGTTCGTTATCCAACAAAACAAGAAAAATAACGAATCCAGTAAAGAAACCCTGAAAACTATCCATCGCAATATCGATGTGACCCGGTATAACAAATTTAATTTTGTTTATTTTTTCCAACACCTGACAAACCGCTTTTCCGCTTATCCACAAAGTGTAGCGAGTAGCGTTGATTAAAATTACCGGCCGTTTTTTGTGCGCTCCGAGCGTTTCATAACTTAAGTATTTTCTTTCCCTCTATTTTGAAACCATCATCGTCTTCAAACAAAACCCCAAAACAAAAACGCAGCTTCCCAGGCGAAATCACTTCGCTCATGCTTCGATAATGGTAATTCGCTCGTTTATCACTACTGCACCGAACCGGAGAGCAGCAAATCGATACGAAAGAGCTCAAAAGGCAACACTGCCGGCGCTAATGTGCGCCGTTTTGTGAAATCTTCGGAATAGACGCATCCGCGCTCGCTGGTGAATGTTATATTCAATTTGATACGTTTAATTGCTAACTTTTTTTTTGTGTGTGTTTATACTAGTATTTCTCGCCCGTATCAAGCAGCTAAAAGAGAGTTTTGCCTTTCTTTAAACAGTTCGATAGCGCCGGTAATCGTCGTCTTAGCAGGCGGGTTTCATTTTCTCTGCGTGATTTTTGTTTTCATCAGCCTACTGTTATTATCTACGCGTGCGAACAAATGCTTTTTTGAAGTTTGATTCGCGTTAGCTGGGCGTTATACACACCGAATCCATCTGTCAAAATGTGGCAAGTGGAAAGCTTAAGCGCTTCCAAATGCTAATTGGATTGCGTCCTTAATTACTTGGTCGCAATTTTCGGATGCTTCCGACATTCAGGGCTCGGTTCCGGTTGGGCTCCTTCCGCGGCCGACTTTCTTCCAAAATTATCTTGGGTAAACCACCCCCACCCAGAGTATTGCCTTCCTCCGGTGATTAAGGTTAGGTCAAGAAAACGAAATAATTATTCGTTGAACTTGACTGGCCAACAAGTGGTGGTGCTAGGAGCTAGACGTCAAACAACGGAAAAGAGAAAGACGCACGAGAGACACTAGCAGGTTAAAAAACTTGCTTCGGGGAAAACCTCCACGTGTTCAAAGAAGCGCAACGGTCAAAGGAACGGTTAAATACCAAAATACAAATCAAATGAGAAAAGCGGCGACGTTGACTCCAGTGTGGGCTGCACTTGATGCTCGATGCGATCATGTGCAACGCGCTGCACGCAAGGGTGGGAATAGGTTTGCGTTATGTTAAGCAATTAAACATCAACCATTTATGTGCTGCTGTGTGCATCGCAGAAGATGTACACAAAGAGCAAAACAAATGGTTGGAAAAGATAACAACGCCGCCACGAAAATAAACTTCAAATACACGCTTTTTTATCAGCCGAAACGATGGTGACGTCATTCGACCCTGTCATCCAGCTGCTTTCCTCAGCTGCTTGAGACCTTTTTCCATTTTCGGGCCAATTGAAAGTCTCTGAATCACGCAAACCCGTTGAATCATTATCAACATTCGTTTAACACGAATGAGCAGTTCTTCTGACTCGATTTGCTCGGAAGGGAAAATAGAGTGCGTTGTCTAATATTTATGGTTTAATTTGGAGAAACACACTTGAGTTGTTTGCTGCACTGTGTTCGATGGAATATAGATTGAGTGAGTTAAGTACTGCCGCGGAATGGAATGTTGGGCGTTTTAATTGCTTATATTTTAAATGATTTTAACAAATTAATTGGACTTCAATCGTAGGACTCGCGCGGACAAACTAAGTGTTTATTTATTGCAGTGTATGCTTTAACGGTTAAAAATTTAAGCAATTATGAGATATGATTTAAATTATGACGCTAATGTCGTTCAACTCACCTACGCAAACTAAAACCACTTTTTCCTTGTTTACAATCCAACCATGACCCCCTTCCAATGTCATTCGGATTCGTAACAATATGAAAGGCAAGCGATACGATAACGGATTCAGTTGAAATAACATTATGCATTGGATTTAAGATTGAGATTAAACTTATAAATGTTCATGATACTGCCCAATTGATACGACCCATGATTTTAAACTTTCAAAATTTGGAAGGGTGTCGAATGGAAGAGAGTGCATTAAGTTTATTGATGTTGATTCGTTTCAGAATCATGGATTATTGGTGAAAATTTACCCAGTCACTGAGTGACTTAACTGTTGACCATTTGGATCAATTTTTCTTTCTCTCATTGGGATTCAGGGCCATCTCTGATACGGGTTTGCGAAACAAAAACGACATAGGGTGAAAGGCTACTTCGACATCGGTTACATCGGTGTCTTCCACGACTATTACTTTGGATCATTTCTTTATTCAGTTAGTACACAGGGAAAAATAATTAATTTTAACAAGCGCGTAAAATTTCCCTTCATTTAATTCCAAATCAAAGGAGGCGCAAACAACGAAATGGTTTGCAATATTTCATGCGCCATACAACAATGTTTGCAATCTTTCATACAACAGGCTACATTCAGGCGTTATCTGGCTTAAATTTACATGAAATATCCCATTATTTTCTGCCAAATCTAGCATTCCCTTTATGTGCATTAGATAACGCAGAAAATTACATGCTTCTTTTTATCTGTGTAAAGGTGCTGCTACAAAGCAATACCATTTTTCAGGTGGCTGGATTCGATTCCCAGTCTGGTCTATGAGTTTTTTGTAAGTAAAAAATACTCGACCCCCAAATCCACCCCCACAATCGTAGTAATGCATACATAATACCTGGCATCGAAAGCTCTCAAATAACAACTTTGAAAATGCATTTAAACTGATCTTTAAGAAAGTAATTAGTAAATCATGAAAAAAATGGTTTCAAAAACCACAGCAATCTGTCATGAGTAGTATGATTGGTTTGATTGACCACCCGAGGTTGCTACTCCGTCAATGCCTGATCAGCTGTAATTATACTGAAGTAATATTGGAAGTTGATAGTATCCTTACTGTTGGCTTTAATCGGTTCAAGCTGGCTCTCAAGCGTTGTTAAAACTTATTTTGTTTTCCCTAAGAAAACCACCATCACATTTTATGAGTGCCCTAACAGCATCCCTTACATTTGATTTAAATTGGTTTCAATCGGTTCTCAAGCATTATATGTAATAATTTCGACATGAAACTTTTCACAGAGGCTAAACGTCGCAAACGTAAAACAATGGCTTCTTCCGCAAATTTCTCGAGAATGCTAACTTAATCATAGTGAATTACCATGATAATTGTATAGAAGAGGAGTTTCCTTTCACATTAGAAGTGGTGGTTTACTTGAGCGAGTTTACATTTTCAAGAAATTTGCGGAAGAAGCCATTGTTTTCGTTTTGCGACATTCGCCCTTATGAAAACCCATGTGAATTTTATTTTGAGTGGCCTCTACAGTATCTAAAAAGTAAAAATCGGTTTAAAGCGACTTACAAACATTAAATTTCGTAGAAATCCTTCAAAGATCGCAGTTTCAAGCACTACCCAAATGGTTTATGAATATTCCATGAGTTTTGCTACCCAAGTAACAATTTTAGTTATATTCCAGCCGTATAGCGCTATCCCAGGCTTGTAGTTGATAAAACTACATTCAAAACTGTTTTGTCCACCAACACCTCTTCTATGCATCTTCCGACATTTGTACAAAGTCGGTTAGGAAAACAACTTAATAAAACCTTTAGAAGACCATAAAGATTTTGACAATGTTTTAGTGGAAGATGTTATGACCACTTGAGAACCTTTATAAAACCTATTGGCTGCCATGCAAACCAGCTGTCAAACCTCACTGCAGATATCTTGGTTGGTTTTTGTTGTTCTGCTCGTATAAAAAAAATTAGTCGACCTAAAGTCGAGTTATCAGTACGAGACACTGAAGAAGTCTGCACATTGTAGACGAAATACGCGTATCTGTCAAGATAAACAAAGGTAGTTGGAATTAAATTGAAAATACTAATTTTACTTCTAATTTCTAGTTGGTAAATAATATCTAAGAAAAAAAACTCTGGTGTTGAAGGGAAATTTTGTTTGATAGCAAAATATCCAAAACAAACTGAGTTTTTTATAGCATATCATGCTCCAAATTATATGCGCATTTAATTTTATGGTGCGCCTCGGAAATTATGCGATTTTACAACAACAACAAAAATTTAAACAAATATATTTATTCAATGAATTAATGAAGAATTTTCTGAAAATTGATGGAATTCAAAGAGGTTAAATAGAAGAGTGTAAATCTCCGATGCACAGTTCATTTGTATTTGCCATATTTCAATAAGGCGAATGGAAGAAATCACTTTTTTTTCCAAAAGGCCAATTTATCTTCGCAAAGGCTACTATAAAGCTAGTTGGACAATTTGTGACTTCTTTCAATGCCAATTTTCCGTTTAGTGCATTTATAGGAGGCTAAATGGTTTTCAAATGCTGAAGACAATTTAAATGAGTCCTAAAACGGCATTTCAAAACAGCATTTTACGAGTTCATAAAGTCAAAATAAAACCTTTAATAGGAGTGACAAGAATTTTCGAAGATAAGGTTTCAAGATCGTTGTAAATATGCTGTGTAAGCTCTCATAAACCTGACTAAAACATAAAACCTATTGGCAACTCTTGGTACTATAATATAATCAATCTGTCGAAGATAAGCAAAGGTAGTTGGAATTAAATGGAAGATACTAATTTTTCTTCTAATTTCTAGTTAATATAATCAAATTTATTTCTAGTGGCTTTCATAAAACTTCAATAAACATTGAGATGAGTCCGTTCACGCAGCAGATGTTTTAAAATCTCAAGAGTATTCTTCAAGCGCATTAAAAATTGCTTCAGAGCAGTCCGAAAAAATTTCAGAAGGGCTATATAAAAATTAGGACAGTCATAAATATTCTGGGAATTTTGCAGAATTTCTAACAAGAACAAAAATTGAAACTTCTAGGTACTTCTACCTCGAAGTTTTTTTTTTTCATGAAAACCATATGGATTCTGGAAAGTTTAAATGAATTTTGAGGGGGTTGTTGTAGATCTTAGAAGCTCTTTTAATAATCTTTAAAGCAACTTCGAAATAACAGTAATGAAAAGTCCGTACGATCATTAAGAAGTTCGGAGGGTTTTCAAAGTTCCGTGTAACCCCCGACAGTAAATGGTATAAAACCAAAGTTCTATGATCCATCTAGAAGTTCAAGGATGTTTTTTACGTTTGACAAAGTTTTTGACGTTTTTTTAGAAATTTCCTGCCTTTACAATCACATAAGAAACGTTTGATCTTCATGGAAGTAAAGAGCGAACCTCAAATTATTGCAACATCATTAGTTTACTCTAAAATCTCATGTATTTATCCGATGAAAACCAAATTTGCAGGGCAGTTTTTTAAATAAGGACATATAAGCATTTTTATACATAAAGCCCGATTCAAAGTAAATTTGGATGCATTCAAGTGATCATAACTCAAGAATTAAACAACATACACGGTTGATCAAAACGTCAAACAAAAGGGTATTTATTCAGCTTTCAAACGATATATAACAAGTTATTACATTTCACCGTTTCGAACGAACTGTCGCACTTTACTTGTGATCGATGCCATCATGATCTGCAAAGTCGCTGGTGACACTCTACCGGCTAACTTATTCCACTTTACACGCATCTGTTGAGCATTTGTCACTTATTTACCGCATCCTCGAAGTTTTCGCTTGACAATTGCCCAATATTTTCGATCGGTCTGAACTCAGGGCAATTCGGAGGATTAATCTCTTTGGCGACGAAATTAACATTGTTTGCAGCATACCATTCTAGTACCTCCTTAGAGTAGTGGCAGCTGGCTAGATCCAGCCAAAACATAACGTTGGTCTTGTGTTGCCAAATGAAGGGTAAAATCCGCTTTTTCAGACACTCTTTAATGTAAACCTTCGACGTCATTGTGTGAGATATGATGAAAACCTTGGTTTTAAGGCCACAACTGCAGATTCCTTGCCAAATCATTAGTTTCCGAGCAAACTTATCAGCAAAAACAAATTTATACCTGGAAGGGACATCCCCACGACCAGTTGCCAGGTAAAATTTTCGTCCGGGGATTTGTTTATAATCCATTTTGACATATGTTTCGTCATCCATTAAAATACAGCCATCAAATTTCGTCAAAACTCGTTCGTATAGTAATCGTGCTCGCTTTTTGGCCACTAAATTTTGTTTCAGGGAGCGATTCGGATGTTAACTGGCACAAAAAGACTTATATCCTTCTCTTGAAAGGATGTTACGCACGGTGGAAAAGTTGGAATCGTATTTCTTTGCCAAATCATGTATGGAGACACCTGGGTTGCCTTTCACGTACCTCAACACCTTTCTCCTCAGCTCTTTGTCCCTAGTGCCACTTTTATGATAGATGCGCTGTGCTCTATCCACACTCAGAGTATCCTTGTAATGTTTGATTACAAGACACACCGTTGACTTTGGGAATTTTAACACTTTTGCTATTTTTGAGGCAGACCACGAAGGATTCTCTAGATGTTTGTGCACAATTAATTTTCTTTTCTCAAGTTCCATGATCCGTAATTTCGAGATGCGTCGATCAATCGAGAAAAACTTTTCATCAATTTCTTCGTCAATGAAACATCAACAAATGCCTGTCAAACGTTTTTTGTTCCAACCACCAGGGACGCGGTGGTGTATTAAACCGTGCGTCCAGATTTACTTTGAATCGAGCTTTAACTCATTTTCATAAGAGCTTGCATAGTCGTACCCTGTACCTTTTTTCATTTTTTTATCCACGCATGTCATTTGCAAAATTTACTTTCTCCTTGGTCTTTCTGATTTCCCGCTTTACCATGACCCAATAAGTTGCGATCAGACGTGTTTTAGGGCAGTTCGGTGGTCTCATGGAGAATAAAATGCGCCGAATTAGTCTCATGAATTATCTCGCCTTTAGAATAGTGGCATGAAGCTAAATCCAGTCAAAACAGTGATTTTGCATTGTTCTGCTCCAAAACTGCCCAAACACGTTTTTGGAGGCATTCAGTCTTGTAAATTTCACCATTGGTGGTGCCCGTTGTGACGCAAATTTCACTCCGCTTCCCACAGGTGTAGATAACCGGTCGAATGAGGTATTTCTTTGCGAATAATGACATTTTCTTCTTTTCAAACCGATCATTGACTTTGAATTAATCTTTTCCGGTGTAAACTCCTGTTCTGAAATTTGTTGGAGGTTAGCTGTGACGTGTGTTTCGGAATCCATCACACATTAATTGTATCTGGTCAACAACTTTGTGTAGAGCTTCCTAGCACGGGTCTTGGCAACAGTTAGCTGCCGATTTGGACCTACACACTTAGATATTTTTACAGAAATCTGTAAAGTTTTACCGAATTCTCAACAGGTGAACGTTCGGTATTCCGGTGAAATTTTACAGATATCTGTAAAAAAATTACCAAATTTTGGTAAAATTTTACCGAAATCCGTAAAATCGGATTACCGAACGTTCAGCTGTTGAAAATTCGGTAAAATTTTACAGATTTCTGTAAAACAATCTGAGTGTGTAGTATGCACGTAATCCAGCTTTGGCTTTGGCCTGCTGGACGAAAATTTTCGAAAGGCCAAAGGCACGCACATTATCTTGAGGCATGTCATTCCACATTATCATCAAAAGTTTCATAAAAATCCACGGTTAGTCCTTCGGAATTCACCAATTTGCCCAACATGTAGGCCCATATATAGAAGCCGAGAATATTCAAATCAGGTCAAGAGGCAGCCATTTTTTCGACGAAATAAAATCCTGAAAATTGTTCTCACTGCAAGCCGGTACAGAGTCTGGTTGGAGGCAGTACGGTGTAATCTTGTAGTGTATTTTAACGAAGGGAAGCAAATGGTTCTTTATCGATGTACTATTTACTGTCGATTTTAGCAACAGGTTCAATAAACAGCAATGGAAAATTCGATGTTTCGGGAATTTCACTGTCACTGTGCCACTTGAGCAACTTTCAACATCTTTCGACTCTTGAAATCTCTGCTTTTCAGTCAAGCCATGCACCCGTAGTTTTTTGTATGGATTCAGTCCAAGGTTATCTTTCAAAGTACTCCTGATCGTGGACTGCAACATTCTCAGTTCTTCGGCCAGACGTATCACGATTCCGCAGAATTTGCTCTCTCAATAGTTTGATGGCTTCCAGACCAATACCTTAGATTTTCATAAAATATCCATAATAAGTGAAAATGATTTTATCCCAGTGCATTGATGATGTTTACTTTCTCGGTTTCCATGGTTACCGCTGTCACTTCTACGCCAACTGAATTTTGTTTGCTGCAATTAATGTAGTCTACACTGAACCCAAACATCCTTCTTTTATCGAATTAATCTTCTGTCGGTTAATATAGAGACATTAAAATAGTATTTTCGAATGATAGATGCAGGCGAAGGACGATTTTTTAGAAACTAGATGATTATCCTTCTAATGTTATATAGGTTATATGATACGCGAAATGAATTGACCTCCGGCTCAAATTCGGATGCACGCTGTATGAAAAGTCGTCATCTCAAAGTGGAATGCGTATTCCATTGGAAAAGCCCTATAACGCAAATCATTGGAGATGAAGATGACAAACATTCCATTTTACATCATTCAGTAAAAACCTATCAATCGCTATCAGAACTGGTACCATCACGAAACCCGCTCGCTTTTTGCGGGGTCACGAAAGAATATATCCCGACCCCCTCAGTTTTTGTGCTCCCGTTGCAATCTTTGCTCAACGATTGTGGAAGTGTATTGTGAAATACTTTAATGTCGTTGAATTGTTTCAAATTATTCGTAAACAGTTTTGAAACTAACATCATATTAAGTTGGTTGATTGTCATACGAAACATGGATGATCGTTATACGGGTCTAACCATAAGACAATCATCCGATTTCCGAATGCTTTTCGTTAAAGGGCGCAATCGAATTACTTTTCAGGCGATCTTGAGATGACGTTTTGGTTCAGTGTAAGTACGGGTCAAAAATCTGCTGTCATTGTTGTTTTGATTGTCAATCGGTAAAGATGGATTTCATTAGACGAAATCTAAGATTTTGAATCCTAATACAAACATGAAACAACCAGGGCCGTCATTATCGTTCCATAAGAATAGATGCCAGCAATGTTGAGCAAGAATACCCTGCACTGGGCTGCCCTTGCCTATTTTCCGATCCCGGCAGGTTTATATTCATTGTGGTTGATTAACTTTCATTTCTGACAATTCGAAATTCATTTAAGAAAATGAACGCTCATTCTACTGGTTACATTTGTTGTCACGAATTTTCACGATATTTTCCAAGTACAAACATGTCTGTGATTAAAGACTGTATTCGATGAAATTTGGACAAACAAAATAGGTCACCAAAAATTTTCCTTGAGCCCGATTCTTTTCAAACTTTCTGGAAATAAAGTACTACTAAATGGTTAAGTTTTGACATCATTGGTTTATTGAACCTCTTCTCCCAACCCAAATGCCCGCACATTTGCCTTGACCCCTTTCATCAAATTTTGGGCAATGATAGGACCGACTTTCTTACTTACTTTTAACCACACTTTCTTTAGTTCAAGTTCATTTTCTATCAGTTTTGGAGTTTTAACGAGCTTTGCCTACATAATTGCCCAACATTTTTCAATTGGACGATGTTCCGGAGTGTTTGGAGGGTTGACGTCTTTTGGTAGAAAAACTACATTATTATCTTTGTACCAGTCTAAGACGGGCCGGGCATAGTGGCAAGATGCCAAATCCGGCCAAAACAGTGTCGGGCCATCGTGAGATCTCAAGAAGGGCAGAAGTCGTTTTTGGAGGCATTCGTCCTTGTAGATTTGTCCGTTGACGGTCCCAGAGGTGATGAAGGGCTGACTCATTTGGCCACATCCGCAGATTGCTTGCCAGCCAAGGAATTGTTTGGCGAATTTCGACAGTTTCTTCTTCCGTACACTTTCCGGAACGGCCAACTTAGAGATGGCGACGTAGTGATTCTGTCCTGACATTTGTTTGGTGTCGGCTTTAATGTAGGTCTCATCGTCCATCACAATGCAGAACGGTTTTGTGAGCCACTCCCTGTACAGTTTTCTTGCACGAGTTTTGGCCACCGAGTTCTGTTTATCGCTCCGGTTCGGTGCCTTCTGGACCTTGTACACATGTAATCCAGAACGTTTCATTGTTTTTTGCACAAAACAAACTGAAACTTTCGCCTTTTTCGCAACATCCCTGATCGAAATGTTGGGATAACGCTTAAATTGGTTCAATACCATCCTGGTCTTCTCCGGATTTGATGTGCCACGTTTTTTGCCACTACCATTTTTCCGCTTGGTTGTTTTACGGTCCTTGAACGTTTTGATCACATGAGATACGGTTGAATGTGCGATTCCGAGCTGTTTTCCGATCCATCGATGAGAAGCGTTAGGGTTTTCGAAGTGAGTGCCCAAAATTTGTTGGCGCACTATTTCTTCATTCGAAGCCATCACTGAAATCACTCGACCGATTTTCACGAAACTCATTACACAATTGACACAACACAATGAAATACATTCAGTTAAAATTTCAATAATTTTTACCACACGCTAAAAAGTTACAATTGCGTGTGTCAAAATTTCATCGAATACAGTCTTTAACCCATTATCACTCACCCTGTACATGTATTCCTAGGTGTAATAGGAATACTATGTTAAAAAAGTATATTAAGGAAAGTGAACCAGAATTGATATTTTGAATTTGAACTGATTCCGCCTTACATTCCGAAGTCGAATTTCCTCCAGCCCACACGATCAACCGAGCCTAGCTATTCAGTGTTGAGTACAATCAGAAGCAACGTAAAAAAAACTCCATTTTAACAAAACAAACGTGTCCAAATTATAACTCGGACAGTTCAGTTAATCCAAGAAAAAAATGACAGCCCATCACCCGTTATTCACAGAACGGACAGCAGCCAAATCGACCAACTTGGCCTGGTAAAACCAGACCAGAAAGTCAGCTTTCGGTCAGAGATAGATACCGATGTTGAATGGAAACTCTCGTCTGACACCAAGACTAATCATGCGAAAAACGAAACTGTCTTCGAACTGCACGTGATCTGCGTGCTCAACCTGAATTCTGCACCGATGCGGCACGAAAAAAAACCAAAACAACATCAACTTTAACAAACAAAAAAAAAGAGGCAAAACCGGAGTAAGATCCGGTGAAATTTCAACATAAACTGCATCGCATTTACCGACGACTGACCGGTCCAATCACTGAACTGACTGACTGACTGACTGACTACGGTCCTACACCGGCTAATATACAAACGAAAGAAAGTTTAAACAAAACCTGATGCGTGTAAAATAGACATCAGCCACAAGAAGATTGATGAATTTAGCAGCCTACTTCGGCGCAACGCAGGCTCATCATGATCATCATCAACATAAACAACAGCAATGGCAGCATCAACACGGCGATCACGATCTGCTCTTTTTTCTTCTTCTTCTCCTCCTTCTTTCCTCCGTTTATAAATGCTCAAACGAAACCTGAAGAAACAGTGCGAACCGAAACTGACGTCGCTCGACGAATTCCAACTCTCGTTTAATTGGCGGTGATATTTATGTGACAACTATATTGTACTCACCACGTTGTCGTTGTCGTTGCCGTTGTCGCCAGCCGAACGGTCAGTGCCAGCAGCGTGCGGCGCGAAATGCCGTCATGACAGCTCCGGCGAAACAACGGGAGGCGAGCGCCCATCAATCGGAGAGGTGACTTTCTCCAGCTCTGACTTCGCACAGCGCGAGAAACGGGAGATTTCGTGTGTCTTTTGTTTTTGTGCGAACGGTTGTTCGGTCTTCTTCTCCGCTTGGTTTCGGCGTGCTTTGCCAGTTGTTAAAATTATTATCTGATGAGTGCTCTGCTCGCATTCATTCGTGTTCGCTTGGTCGGTCAGTCGATCGGGTCGGTAGATCAAGATTGGGTGTCGAAATGGGAGAAAAATGTAATTTGGCTGAAAATTTGCTTTGTTGGTGGCAACGACTTATGCAACTTTTCTTCAAATTGGGAGCGAAGAGGTGTTTGTCCGACGCGTATGAAGAGTATTGGGTAACATACGGGTATGGTGGCAATGAAATTATAGCTCTATAAAAGTTGCCTTCTAAGGCCCAGCATCGCTCCGGTGTTGCAGTTGTTTGTTAACTAATCATGCGATAAGTCGAGCACGACAACTGCATTCTGATAACAATTGCAGCAAGCAATCAACGAACGTGGCACCCAGCTGATAATGATATTTGCTCGAGCATTATATGACGATTGAAGATAGTCTTTGATGTTCTTAGCAATGTTTTCGCTCAAGACTTATCAAATCCAAACGATTGCGATTACCATCTGTACCTGTCACGTCATAGTGCTTTTGCAAAGGGTGAAGTAGTTAATGTATATTTTTTTTATTACATACTCAACCACACCCCGTCATTGTCGCCGATTCTGAGTCAGCTACCCGTGTCTGGATAACGATACGAAGAAAAATTCTATAGGAAATTCACTTACAACACTCAATCGGACATGCTCACAACTAAGCAACCGGGGTGCACGTGACTCATAAAAATTTTCCGTGAGTGTCACATCGCGGTTCATGGCAACGGGCAAAGAAGATACGACCGGCTTTCTGTGATTAATTTTGGCAAGCAACCAGACCCATACCTCTGGATATGGGATTGGATAAGACCGACCGTGTTGATTGTTTGATGGCTCTAATATTGAATAATTGAAGTTTGTCGTGTTCTATTTTCGTTCATGATTCTTGTTTTTTGACCGTAGAACTAGGTTTCTCTTTTCAATGCCGGATATCATTTATTTGTTTTGAAAATGAGAGCGTTACACTAATGTGAAAGGTTTTTGAACGCTAATAAATCTTGTATGGCTAAAGAGACTTACTTCGTTCACACAACTTTCGATATATTTTTTTTTAATTTGCAGGCATAAAATATAAATTACGTGCATTTAGTAAAAGTAGTTCAATAATGTGCTTAAAAATGACCTACCTTTGCTCACAGAGAACAGACATACAGGCTCGAACATTTTTTTCCCAATTTACTGTGTAAATTTTTAAAAGCAACCCGTTGGAAAACCAACGCCGCCTAATCTAGGTTTCACCAAACTAAAATTGACAGACTATCAAATTTCGAGGCTGGCAAGTGGTGCCATCAACATACGATTCACCAAAACTAACGGAAACGGGCTATACCTTTAAAATGGCAGTTACAGAAATTTACACACGGGAGGCACTCCAGCTTGGATGTCTGTTCTCTGTGCTTTGCTCCCATATAAACCTGAATTTTCAACAGGCTAAAAATTGGTTTTCCCTATCAGGGTCGTCAAAAACAGGTAGCAAATGTGTTTGGGTTACGAAAATAAAACCACCTTTGGATCAGCTCCGGTGCGAGTTCATCAAAGCTACAACGAAAACTGTATTATTTAAATTCATTTGTGTAATTTTATCTCGCTTACAGTTAGTTTCACCCCGTGAACCTCCGAATAGACACGACGCTGCTGTAAGGTCATGGGCACATGTATCGCTCGTGTTCTTTTTTTTTTTTTTTTGTTGGGGCATAAAACCACTGCGTCCACTGAGTTGAACTTTTGTGGTATACCCCTGTTTACTATACTAATTCGCATCTAAAAGCTAGATCACCATTTGTCAAGTGACCAGCCCAAGGTGGCCACATACTCGGGAAAATCGGGAAATCCGGGAAAAATGAGGGAATCCAATATCATCGGGAAATATGCGGGGAAAAGGCGGGAATTTCAAAAGTCATCGGGATTTTTTGTCATATTTGAGTAGCGATTTTGTCATTTAGTCAGTCCACCGATCTCATTGTTCAGCCTGTTCAAAACGTACCGCTTAGAGCATCTTCAGCGGTGGTCTATTTCAACATCTTTATAGTTGATTTGCATCAGCAAACTTAAAACGAACCAGCTAAAACAGATCAACTTTGTGTTACCCGCAACGGTGTTGTATTTCTTATTATTAAACCCACCAACACCTATCATCTTGTCAATCTTACAGTATCCAGAGATCAGAAGTTTTTTTTCAGAGACCGAGGATTTTTTGCAAACTTTTTACCATGGAACATACCATAAAATCAGGGAACTTTCCAGATATTAAGGGTTCTTCCTAGAAGTTTAGACAACTTTCCTGAAATTCAGATTGTTTCCTAGAAATTCAGGGAATTGTCTACAAATTCAAGGAGCTTACCACAAGTTCAGGGAAGTTTCCAAAAGTAAAGGGTTCTTCACAGAAGTACAGGTAACTATCCAGAAATTCAGGGGGCTTCCAGAAGTTTACAAAACTTATCAGATTATTTTGGGTATTTTTCAGAAGTTCATAGAACTACTCAAGATGTTCAGGGAATTTCCCAAAAATTCAAGAAACTTTCCAGAAAATTAGAGAATTTCCAATAGAGAACAGTCCATGAAGCTTTTCAAGAATTTGCGGTTCTTCCTAGAAGTTTAGTGAACATATTAGAATTTCATGAAACTTGCTAGACATATACAGAACTTCTTAGAAGTTCAGCGAACATGAGGAGTTCAAGAAACTTGAAGTTCAGGGGTTCTCATGAATTTGAAAAACTTCTCAGAACTTTGGGAAAGAAACTCACAGATCATGGAACTCCCCCAAAGATCAGGAAACTTTCTAAAAGGTCAGCAAACATCTCAGACATTCAGAGAACGTCCCAAAAATTCAGAGAATTTCCCAGAAGTTCAGGGAACTTTCCAAAAGCTCGAAAAAACTCCCAGATGCTCAGGGGATTCAGCAATTTAGGAAATTTCTCAGTAGTCCTGTGATCTTCCAAGAATTCCAGAAAACTTCCCCCAAGATCGGGGAACTTTCCAGAATTTCAGAAAACGTCCCAGATAAACAGGAAACTGGATTTTTTGAGCATTTGAAAAATTTAGGAAACATTCAAAGCATTTTTCCATAAGTTTGAGGAGCTTCCTAGAACTTCAGGGATCTTTCCAGGTGATCGAGAGTTTTTCCAATCGATCCGAAACATCCCAAAAGTTCAGGTTATTTAAGTTTTAAGAAGAACTTAAACTTCTTACTAAAGGGTGATACGGTCAAAATTTGGTCAAGGGAAAACGCGTGTAAATCGGTGAAATCGTTTATTTAAAAAATCAAATTAAATTTCTTTTTCAAGTTCAATTAGTATAAAATTCAGGAAAAATATTCAGTTAGGCTTCCGCTTTTCCAAATCCGAATTGCCGGGCCTTACGCTTGACCCCTGCCATCAGATTTTGTACAGCCACCTTGTCCACCTTCTTCGCCGGAGAAAGCCAGTTTGCCTTGAACTGCTGCTCGTCCTTAGCAGTTTTTTTTTGGTCTTCTTTAGGTTCCGCTTGACAATAGCCCAGTATTTCTCAATTGGGCGGAGCTCTGGCGTGTTGGGAGGGTTCTTGTCCTTGGGAACCACCTGCACGTTGTTGGCGGCGTACCACTCCATGGCCTTTTTACCGTAATGGCAAGATGGCCAAAACAGTACGGAACAACCGTGTTTCTTCAGGAAAGGCAGCAGACGTTTATTCAAACACTCTTTCACGTAAATTTCTTGGTTGACAGTCCCGGAAGCGATGAAAATGCTGCTTTTCAAGCCACAGGTACAGATGGCTTGCCAAACCAGATATTTCTTTGCGAACTTTGACAGTTTCGTGTGCTTGAAAATATCTGCTACCTTTCCCCTTCCTTTTGCCGTATAAAACTCCTGTCCCGGAAGCTGCTTGTAGTCGGCTTTGACGTAGGTTTCGTCGTCCATTACCACGCAGTCAAACTTCGTCAGCATCGTCGTGTACAGCCTCCGGGATCGCGCTTTGGCCGTCGTATTTTGTTTATCATCGCGATTTGGAGTCACTACCTTCTTGTAAGTCGATAGTCCGGCTCGTTTTTTGGCTCGATGCACGGTTGTAGACGATACACCCAGCTTATTTGCGGCATCTCGGAGAGATAGGTTAGGGTTTCGCTTGAAACTACCGGCAACTCTCTTTGTCGTCTCAGCGGCTTCCGGTTTTCGATTTCCCCCCCATCCAGACTTCCTGGCTGTCGACAAACGTTCCCCAAACACTTTAATTACATTTGTAACGGTTGATTTGGCAACTTTTAGCGATTTTGCCAACTTTGCGTGCGAGTAGCTCGGATTTTCGCGATGCGCGAGCAAAATTTTGATACGCTGCTCTTCTTGCTTGGACGGCATTTTGACAACTGAAGAGTGAATTCCAAAATCAAAATAGGAGCAACATTCTACACACACACACCTTCAAAATGAGGGGTGTTCAGGTTTTTTAAATGCAAAATTGAAAGAAATACGTCAAGTTGATATTGACCAAATTTTGACCGTATCGCCCTTTACTCGATCATTTTTCGAACCCAACCAAAACGAGAATAAAAAAACCAAATACTTTTTAATCAATTTCATAGAATTTCCACCTATTCAAAATCTACGAGATCATAAAAAGTTCTTGTACGGTTTAACAACATCTCGGAAATGCTAACTATTCCACAGAAATTCCACGGCTTCCAAGATTTTTTTTCAATTTCTCGTAAGTTATTTAAATATATGTGATATTCTGCTTTTTATTACAGAATATGTACCTGCTGGAAGTTAAAACAACTTCTGGGAAACGAAATCTGATTTTCCCGTCATTTCCAGAAAGTTGTTCCTATCCCATGGATGATCAGCAAACTTTTTGGAAGTTCATTCAAGTTTCCAGAAACGTTAATAATTTTTCGGCAATTCAATGAACTTCTCTAAAGTTCCACCATTTCTCTTCTCGAAAGACAGCGTGCAAACTTCATGATTATCTGGAAACATCCAATTATTTATTCATCTGCCGAGAAGTTGAATCAACTTCTGGCATGTTCCTTATAGATATTTCCACCCAATCTTCATAGATATTCCAAAGTTCATTAAATTAAATTTTTAAAGAGTGCGTTCAGTAAGAAACTTAGAAGCTTATATAAGTTCTGAAATTATGCAAAATAGATGCGGTATAAAACAAAATTTATAAACACCAGCGATGCAGCGATATTTTTGCGTTTGGACTAAACAAATAAATCCAAACCACGATTTGAACCACCGTTGAAGATGCCCTTAGAAGATCTGGCTACACGGCTGTAACAGGTGAGGTCAGAAATGAACTTATCTTTCATGTGGTGGTAAATGTGTTTTAAATTTGGCGAATTGCGTTTGTATGGTGTTAACACATGGTGAAAGAAGAATTTGGGCAGCTGTGCTCAATGCCGTCTGACGTTGTTTGCCGGATTCCAGAGAAAAGAAAATGGTTTGGACAAATTTTGGCTAGAACTAAGAAGGAGTTACCAAATTTGACAACATTTGCTGAAAATTGGCTCATTCTGTAGCACAAAAATGCGTATTTTAAATAAATGGAAAGTGTCTGGTGGTAAATCAAACTGGAAAAAGTTTGGGAGCTCAGAGATTTAGCTACGAGTAATTTATATTAACTCATCTTAACAGTCGGGAAAATAATGCAAAAATGCGGGAAAAATTCCACCCTGCTGGTCCTGTCTCTTGGTCTGGTGCAGCGTTACCATCATTGATTTCCAACACCACACGCTTAGCAGTTGGTCTTCTGAAACCTCCGCTGTTGGTTCGCACCCAGGCCTGCCGAACCCTGCCATCCTTTGACACGATCGACTCCACGATGTTTCCACGAACCCATATCTTCCTGTTCTTTCCATCCACATCGTAGACTAGGTCACCAGATGCGCAGCTAGTTCTTGAAATCGATAGTAACCGTTGCGGGGGGCTTCCGCGGAGTGAGGTGGTGGAGAAACCCGAACTGGTTCATTCCAGGATACACCTCGCAGGGAATGATTAGGGCTGATTGCGTTTGAAGATTCTTCAGCTACGTACACCAATGGACGAGAACTCACCATGTCTTCTGCTTCAATGATTCTTTTACCGTCCGCACAAGCCGTTCCCACGAGCCCTCCATGTGAGGGCTGGCAAGAGGAATGAACTTCAACGTCGTTTGCGCATCGGTGTAGGTTTCGGCGCATTCTTCTTCAATGGCACGGATCTTCCCAACTATTTCTTTCCCTGCTGCTTTCAGATTAGTTCGATTGTCTGAACAGAACTCAAGTGACATTCCTCGGCGCCCCACGAACCTCCGAATAGCCATCAAACACGATGCGACCTCAACATGTATCGCTCGTGTTACAAGACACGTAAATAAAACTTGCCAACGCTTCGGATGACTGCGCCCATAGAACACCTCCACGGGCCCAAAGTAATCCACTTCGGTATAGCAAAAGGGACGCTGGAACGGCGAGAGCCTTTCCGGCGGCAGAGAGGCCATTCTTGAAGTTTTAGGTTGATTTCGATGAACTTTACACCACAAGCAGTTGCCGACCACCTTCCTTACTGCGGCATTGATGTTCGGGATAAAGTACCGCGGACGTAGTTTATTTTTTACGGTCTACGTTTTACGTAGGAAACAGGGCCCATATAGATAGTGGAAGTGCTGGATTATCTTTTTCGTAAGTTTGTGGTTTCTCGGAAAGTGTAAGTCGAAAGGCAGTTCCTTGGCATCTCCGCTACGACCTTCCATCCTGATTATTCCATCACTGTCCAACAACGGGGTTAACTTGTAGAGGGGGCTAGACTTTTCTAGAGGGTACCAGTGTTCCGATGGCCGTCTTGATTTTTTATCAGCACCTTTAGCTCGTCTCCGTACGTCTCTGCCTGTACAGTTTTGGTAAGGAAGCACTCGTAACTATTAAATTCTTATCCTTCAGGGTTACACGTATCACTGTGATCGGTACCGACGACAACATTTTCGCTTGCGCTGGGGTCGCCTTCGGAGTTTCAATTGGTAAACCTTCCACCTTCCTCCTGCAGTTCGAAATAAATCGGAGAACGCACGCCATCATTTTAACCAGTACATTCCAGTTTGAGATTCGCTTTATATCGGCTTTAGGCACCAGTACAGTGACTTCGTGGAACAAGTAATAGGCTCTAAGCTCCGCAGCAGTGTTCGTTAGCGATTTAAATTGCTGTTGCCGTCTGCTTCATTCTGGTACAAGAAGGTCGGTCCTCTGAACCAAACGCTTTCCGCATCGAAACTCAGGTACCGGTTCCACTTCGTCAGCCTATTAGCCACATTGTGCTTCACCAGTCTGTCAACCTGGTGAGGTCCAAGATCTCTCCAATGCGGAACCCTACAAACGCTTTGTACCGACCGACGTTGATCAGAACGAATCCACGACAGGACCGTTTCCAAAAGAACTCCCGTGATTCGTTGATGCTACGGTTGCTGCATATTGTCTTTGACAATCTCGCTCCCATGACAGCTGCTTGGAACCCCAGCCGCGGAATCGTCAGCTGCTTCAGCGGCGCCACTTTCGTTCAACTCATCACTAACGCACATCGGACATCTCCTCTGATGACCACTCGAATGTAGACCACGCAGCCAGTTGCTTTCTCGCTAGCCTCCATGAATACATGAAGCTGGATATCATCAATCTTATCCGATGAAGCGTTTCTGGAGAACGCCCTCGGAGTTCTAGCTGTCTCAATGTCCAAAAGTACCTTGATCCAGAACTTCCACTTGTCAAGCAATTCTTCGTCGATTGGTTCGTCCCAATCACAACCAGCCCTCCACAAATCCTGTACTAGTATTTTGTCTTGCACTGTGAATGGCGACAAGAAGCCAATCGGATCGTACATGGACATTATGTGGCTGAGAACACTTCGTTTGTTGGGATGAACGTATTCATTGATACTTAGAAGAACTGTGAACAGGAAAGAATCACTTATCGTATCCAGTGTTATCCTCTAGACTCTCTCAGCTTTGGAACTCTTGTCTTTGTAATGAACTGTAAGACTAGCAGTTTTTTCTCCCATCTCCAGTATGAATTCCTCTGAGTTGCGAACCCAATTTCATATTTGGAACTCACCTCTTGAGTCTTACTTCTTTGGCCAGTTTAACCGCCTCCGCCACAGTATCAACGCTGTCATAGTAATCATCTCCGTAATGCCGAGTGGTGATAGCGTCTGCTCCTTCGGGGTACTGGCTAGCGAATTCGGCCGCATTCGAGTTTTTTATAAACTTTACGGACCACGGCGAACAGGTTGCCCCGAAAGTCCCCCATTATATAGACTTGGGACACGAAATCTGCAGGATCGTCTCAGAAACAGAAACATTCCTTTAATGTCACCACTATACCGTCGCTACCGAAAGCCGCAGAGGACCAACCTGAGAGAGACTAACAAATCTGGTCCTTTCAGAGGTTCCGAGTTCAGAGATACACCCCGAATGGCTGCTGCGGCATCCCACACAAGATACACTTTCCCGGGTTTGTGTGGATTCTCCACAACTTTGAGTGGAAGATACCACACGGTTACCGGATCACAATCGGCCAGTTCCTCCTCGGTCGCTATATGGGAATACTGCTTCAACTGATACTCCTGGATTCGTTGGCGCGCCTTCCCTCGAAGCTGAGCGTTCTTCGCTAAGCGCCGTTCTAGCGCCAGCAAACGTTGCTTTGCCATTCCATAGCTGTCGGGGAACTTCCTTTCGTCTTTTCACCAACGCTCGAAACGCAATCTCTCGAGCTCCCTGATCTTCGTCTGATTCTGGAACGCTGGAAGGCGATACACCCAATTCTTCGAGGACATACTGGATACGGAAGATATCGTGAAGTTCCTGATTCGACGTACCTTCCGTTGTATGGAAGTTGACACGCATCACCGACGACGAGTTCTGCCTCTGAGGTCCATAAACCGTCCACCCTATCTTGCCGATAAGTTCATCCGGTGCGGTGCGAATACATGACGGTTGTTCAGGCCGAACATTATCTTCGCTTCTTCGAAATCCAAATCCGGTAGACCGGTAGACCTCGCAGGTGCATGTATCGCTTCGTGATCTCGCGGAACCGCACTTCCTGTTTCGGTAGCAACAGTTCAGAAACTGTGCGTGCTCCAAGTAGGGGGAGTTTCTCATCCGATCCTCTCGTTGACAGTGTTAAATTTACCCTTCTGGATGCATCCTCGTATCGCTTCATATTGCCGGTCCACGACACCGGTCAGAAGTTCCCTTCGCTTGGAGTTGGTTAGCGAGGATGTCCTCGATCAGAGGACGGTGTCCACTGAATGATCGCCCAACTATGTGACCGGTATCAAACGAAAAATGACCGATCGATTCAAACGGCTGTGCGCATTAAACTGCACTTCCAGCGCCTGTATCATCTCCTTGGAACGATGCAGAAGCGGGTGTTGATACTCCTGACAATCTCCAACATTGCAGCGCAACTTGAAACTGCAGCGACTCTTTCCGTGGCTATTCAAGCATAGCACACAAAGCTTGTGCTTTTCGAATACCTTCATTCGATCGGTGACGCTCATTTTCTTGTGAACTAGTCACAAAACCTAACCTTGTGGTACGTCCTTTT
The DNA here is from genome assembly GCA_034211315.2 of Aedes japonicus. Classification (NCBI taxonomy): domain Eukaryota; kingdom Metazoa; phylum Arthropoda; class Insecta; order Diptera; family Culicidae; genus Aedes; species Aedes japonicus. Next base: position 79,621 of record JASCZW010001636.1, on the reverse strand, counting down.
ACACATCCAACAGGGTTTGGCAACTTTGTCACCCTGTGACGATTAGGTCTTGGGATTGAGATTGGATTAGGGTACCGTGAGAGTACCTTTTGAACCGGACCAACTCCAGCTTATAGTTTGGCGGTAATTTGTCCACCAGTTCCTGGACCAACATGTGACATGCTGTGGGCAATTGCACTTGCCTTTTTGAAGTTCCGCTTGACGATTGCCCAGTAGCGTTCGATCGGTCGCAGTTTGGGACAGTTTGGTGGGTTGTTATCTTTTCAAAGCCAGTGTAGAGTTGATCTTACACAATGGGCAAAGGCTAGATCCGGCCAGAAGAGAGTAGGAACCTTATGCTTCCGATATAGTGGAAGTAACCTCAAATAGGGTCCTCCCTTAGCTCAGTCGGTAAAGGCGCAGCTACAAAGCAACACCACGCGTTACGGAAAATGTCTTGACTCCCTGGGCACTTGCCACACAATCATACTAATCATACTAAAAATGGTACCTGGTATCAAAAGCTCTCAATTAATAACAGTGAAAGTACATTTAGAACACTAAGTTGAGAACAAGCAATAAGCTTGAAACGCTAAGAAAGAAGAAAGACATCTTCTACAAGCACTTATTTTGGTAAATTTCAGCATTTGTTGTTCCTTTTGTTTAGAAAATGGAAGACCGCAAGCCACTTTTTCAAATTGCTTGCCCAACGAGCACCTTTTTGCACCTTCTTCATCGAAACCGTTGTGTCTGCAATTGGGACACTCTTCTCAACCGTTTTGGTATAGAAATGAGGTCCCGGCAGTGTTCTGGAATCCTTTTTCACATACGTTTCGTCGTTCAGCAAAACTAGGATTGTCCAAAATGCGATTGTACAGCTTTCGGGCCCTTATTTTGGCACGACACTTTTGATCCAGAGATTGCTCTGGTACTTTCTGCTTTCTGTATGTCTTGAAATCATTTTTTTTTTTTCATTAATCCATTCTTAACCAAATCACTGCTCATCATACTTTTCATACGCTTATTTTACACTTACTGGATGCATTTTCACCTTTTTGTCAATCTTATTGTCTGTTAAATCCTTTTTCAGTAGGTACACCAAGTGGACAGTATGTTCAATGCGCGACACTTTGCAAAAAAATAACTGTGATAACACTAAAAAAACGAGCCAAAATAGGCTTTTTAACATGTAAACAAAACGTAATACGAGTACACTCTAAAATAATATACACTAGTTTAAATTCAATTTTGTATCAAATCTAAGGTTTTTTTTTATTAGGGCGAATCCCACATAGAGGTTACTGCACCCAGTGGAAAAAGTGCAAAATTCAAGGATGTCATATTTTTTCTGGTCGGTCTGTCACTTTTTAGAATGAACACAAAACCTACGTCGGACTTTGTTTACTCGATTTTTCTTTGTTATTAGTATTGTTATGATGGTAAGAGACGTCACTTTTGTTTGATTTCTCTTGTTTTTGTTTTGCTTTTTTTAGTTTTTGAATGATCACAAACCGACCGTCGGCTTTGTTTGTGGTGGTAAGCGAGCTGTCAGCAATCTCTATTGAGAGATTCTGTTAGGGCTCACTCTCTTTCATTCATTACAGCGCAATTATAACACTATCGAGGCATTCTTTAGTACAGATCGAAACACAACAGTGCTGGCTATCATACACTACAAATAGTAGAATTTAAAACGTAAAAGTGATTGGAATATGGATGAAAGAGGAGGTAGTCAAAGAGAGTCTCTCAATGTTAGATTCGCCCTAATGAAGAAAATAAAACCCCTAGAATTGTTTATAACTACTTTTCGATACACTTCTTATGTGTACACTTTACGGATACGAAAAATGCGTCCGAAAAGTGGTCCAGAAGAAATTGGATAAAGTATCCAATAAATTGGAAAGAAGTCTCTGCACATTTGTCTGAAGCTAAATAAATTACTCCTTAAAACTCACAGCGAACTTGAGGGCTTGTTCTGTAAGTTGTCAAAATAACTCAGCGAATCAAAACAAAAACAAACATTCTAGCATTGATAAGCGCAAGAATGTATTGTATGATGCAAGCTGCAAGGTATACTTCGGACCGAGGGGTTCTACAACAGTGAATTTCGAATCGTTAGTTTCCTATTGATTGTTGGATTTACTCTTAATTTACTGCGTCGGAAATCGTGCTTTGTACAACTTATAAGATGTGACATAGAGCGTATTACTTCCGAAATCACTTGATTTCGTAAAGAACGAGAATAAATTCTTGTATTCCAGGTGAACCTTGAGCGACAATATAAACAGAAAACGCAGCGCTAAAGAAGACAGTGGCATACAAAAAAATCATATTAAAGGGATAAACTTGGAACTTGATTCACCCGTAGTTTACCTCATTCTCTATTTATGATTGCAACCATTCGAACAATCGTTTATTCCGTATTTATTAATCGGTCAATCGCATACCATAGCAGTAAAGCATCAGAAACTTGAGCGAACCGTACTGATTTGATTCGTTTCAACGTTGCTTTCATTTTCTCCGTTGAACGCACGGCTGAGCAGAGCTGGCAGCTGAGCAGGGTTGCAACCTGTCACAATCATTATCATCAATTAGCCGATGGAAATACCGCTTCATAAATTCTATCAAAGTGTGTTTGAGCTTCTCCCCTTCGGGATAATCGAGTGTAAGTTGGCGTAATAAGTTGAAGGAATACAGCAACTGGTAATGATTACCGTCGACGTCGGTGGTCCATCACCGATTTGGTAATTCCTCACACAACAGTTAGCTGCAGTCATCCTGCATCTGTCAGTGCTTTGCTTGCTCGTGTGATTGAGGTTTACGATTTCGGGCTAATTTCGGTCAGATTTGTTTGCATTTCACACAGTTGTACTGACTGAGATTAGCTTGGAATATAAAGGCTTTGTCCTCCTAATTGTGTGTGTTGTTCATCGTGAAGTAATCAGGACAAAGCAATTTGATGAAGAGGATTCAAGGTTCAAGAACCCTACGGAAGCGATGTAAGAACTACAGAAAGCAGTCCCTACATATTGCGGAGCTTTTGCAGAAGCTAGTGCAGCCAACGCCAGCCCCTAGCAACCCGGAGCAAACACTCGAGGTCTTGGCAACAAACATCAGCGAATTTGCGTTAGACCGGAAAAATGCAATCACCTTCGACAAGTGGTACAGACGGTACACGGGCTTGTTTAAATCGGATGCCAGGAATCTGGACGACACCTCCAGAACACTCCGTCATACACCCGGTACCTCAACCACCCTCAACTACATCCTGCAGAAGCTTTCCAAAGACGTGCACTTGGCCGGCACCGTCGAAACGTTCTCGAAAATTTTCGTTGACCAGTTCTCCATTTCCAATAATCGGTACCAGTGCCTCCAACTAGACATGTCGGAGAACATCATCAGCGACGGGGAAAGGTGAACTGTGCCTGCGAGGAGTTCGATTTCAAGAACATGAAGATCGACCAATTCAAGTGCCTGGAATGTGTGTGTGGCCTCAAATGTCAATCGAGCAAGGCTTCTTTCTCGGTTCGAAAGCGAAACAGCAGAAGCTCCCATCGCCCTCCAAAACTTGCTCTAAGACTATCAGCGGCTCGTCAATCGCAAGGCGAGCACATCTATGGTCGAGAGCCAGTCAAGCTCGAAATCGTCGGTCCATGTTGTCCTGGAGTAGAAGAGAACCTCTCACGAGCAGCAGTCTTCAAAATGGGAAGGTAAACCGCCACGTAGTCCTTGTTGGCAATGCGGGCAGATGCGCTTTGTCCGGGATTCCCCATATTCACACCAACAGTGCAAGCAGTGCAACCGGATTGGCTACAAGAAAGGCTTTTGTAGCTACTTTTCCAAACCTCAAACAGTTTCAGCCGAGGAGAAGAATCTAACGCAAACCCTGGAAATCCAAAGTACGAGGGGTGTACATTGTGACCAACCACATCTCTGGACGTTATTACGAGCCAACATCCATCAACGGGTCGTAACGGCGAATTTGGTCGACCAGCAGAAATTCCGAGAATTCCGAGCGAAGCATGCCGATATTTTCAACGATTCACTGGGGCACTGCAGGAAAACGAAGGTAATGCTTTTCATAAAACCTAATGCCAAACCTGTCTTCTGTTCCTAGAACGTTGGGTGTCATCGAAACCGTCGATTTCTCCGAATGAGCTGTTCCTATTTGACCAGGATCAACCCAAAACCTATCCGCTTCCGACGCCGAAGGAAATCTTCACCCAACACAACGGCAGCATCGTCGATCTCTCCGATACGTACCTTCTGCTCGAGGTGGATGACGACTCCAAGAAGATCTGTCCATGGATGAACCAGCCGAGGACGAACCAGCTGCGGTTTGACAACGTCTCCCGTTTGAAACCGTCATAACTCCGGCAACTGGTTAAAATCCGCTTTGATGAACGTCTCATCATCAATTATGCATAGCATATCATAGCATTTACAGTTACACAATATCGGAGGCGGTGAAGACTTAATCTACTGTTAAGAGAACTATAACATCCGGATCCGTTGTCGTTCAATATGAAACCTGGGGAATGATTTCGAACCCTTAGATACCAGACATGCTGCCTACTGTAGCTAAGTCAACCCTGACCACGTCCTTGCAACTGTAGGGTAGTGGGAGAGAATGTTAGTCCAACACATACTTAAGAGAGATGCAGAGAACTCTACGACCCCTTATATGTGTCACAGGTAATGGAGTGTTAATAGGTCAATTAATGGCATCAATGATACAGCACCTGAATTTCGTAAGCAGCTTCGTGTAGAACTTCCGGGCACGCGTTTGGGCATAACTCTGCTGGCAATCATCCCGAATTGGACAAATTCGGCACCACGCTTTCAATCCGGAGCATTTCTTGGGCCTCATCAAGCTGTTAAATGACGACCCGTGTCGAAATTTTCGAAATCCACTAAAGTTCGAACTCCTCGAATGAGCAATAAGCCTTTTCTAGGTTTTTTTGTGTGCGTTGTTCCCAGTTTTTTGGTGGGGGCAATCGCGGCACACTGAACAAAATTTGAAGCTTGTTGTCATAGCAACGAAATATGATGACCACAGAAACCTGCGCGTTGCATAAATAATCTCGGCCTCTTTCAGGCCTTGAACTTTGTTAAGACGTAAAATAAAAAGCTCCAAGTAATTTTCCAAATAGAAACGTTGGTCATGGGCGGTCTGGTGATTTTAAAGATAAGCCGTGATATCCTCCTGAGAGTAGTACTTTTGCTGCGATTGTTGTTGCTGTTGCTGCTGCTCTAGCTGAGGTTGATACTGCTGCTGTTGGAAATCGAATTGCAATCTCCTGGAATTCGTCATCATTTTACGGGTACTGGTTCATGTGAAGGCGGAAAAATGCAAATTCTTCCAGCCAGAACTGGGTTACCTGGGCCGTGGAATTCGCCCGGACCCCAAAAAATTGAAATCCATCGCAAACGTTCCAGTTCCAACCAACGTGACCGAGCTTCGTTCGTTTCTCGGGGCTGTCAAATAACTGTGGAAGGTTTGTACATGCACGATATACGTCATTCTCTAGACCAACTTGAAAAAAGATGTCAAGTGGCGGTGGAACAACCAGTGCCAGCCAGCGATTGCAGGACCCTTGAGGCGGTCGAATGATGCATATTCATCCGTTTTTCCAAAGCACGATGCAACTATTCAGGAATCCTATAACGAACGGTTTGCTGAATTTATTCCATCTTGGCCAGAATCATCTTGACAATAACACAACTTATCGGATGTTAACGATACACTCTGAAGAGAAACTGCTGGTAAATTTTGGTCAAGTATGAAAAAATTTACGCTAGTTTGAAAGTGTCGCAATAATTATCTACTCGCCCTCTATAGGAAGCGGAAATGTGGATAATAAAATTGAAGGTTTTATTGCAACACAGAGGTTTTATTGACGCCAATCATAAAAAACTTGATTTTATGATCCAACATTTCCCCTTATCTTCCTCTTTTGCTCGACTAAAGGGTGTTCCGATGAAAATTGTGTCAAACAGTAATGTGTGTGGGTGATCAAAGTTTTTATTAATAAGTCAATTTTTTTAATTCTTTTTCAAGTTCAGTTAATACAGAATACAGGAGAAATTTTCAGCTAAGCTTCCTTTTAAACCGAATACGAATTGCCGGGTCTTACGTTTAACACTTGCCATAAGATTTTCTACAGTCTCCTAGTCCACTTTATTCGCCACAGAACGCCAGTTTGCCTTGAACTGTTTCTCGCTCACAACAGCTTTTTAAGTCCCAATATTGTTCGATTGGGCGGAGCTCTGGCGTGTTGGGAGGGTTCTTGGCCTTGGGCACCACTTGAACGTTGTTGGCAGCATACTTCTCCATGGCTTTTTTTTCGTAATGGCAAGATGCCAAATCCGACCAAAATAGAATGGAACAATTGTGTCGCTTTAGGAAAGGCAGTAGACCATTTTGTAGGCACTCGCTCAGATAAATTTCCTGGTTGACGGTTCCGATTGCAATGTAAAGGTTGCTCTTCAAGCCACAGGTACAGATGTCCTGCCACATAAGATATTTCTTCGCGAACTTTGTAAGTTTAGTGTGCTTGAAAATATCTGCCACCTTTCCCCATCCGGTTGCCGTATATTCCTGTCCAGAAAGCTTTTTAAAGTCTGCCTTGACGTAAGTTTCATTGTCCTGTACCACGCAATCAAACTTCGTCAGTATCGTCGTGTACAACTTTCGCGATCGTACTTTGGCCGACGTGTTTGTCGTCGCGATTTGGAGTCACCACCATCTTGTAAGTCGACAGTCCAGCTCGTTTTTTAGCTCTATCCACGGTTGAAGGCTCCACTCTTAGCTTTTTTGCGACATCTCGGATGGAGAGGTTGGAGTTCAGCTCGAAACAGCGGGCAACTCTTTTTACCGTCGCCGTGGCCTCCGGCTTTCGATTTCCCCCCGATCCAGCTTTCCTAGCTGTCGACAAACGTTCACCGAACACTTCTAATACGTTGGTAACAGTTGATTTAGCCACATTCAACAATTTCACCAACTTTGCGTGACAGTAGTACGGATTTTTGCCATGCACGTGCAAAGTTTTTAAGCGTTGCTTGGGATGGGCAAATTTTTTTAATGAACGATGGAAGGAAATGCGTCAAGCTTAAGGCGACCAAGTTTTGATCGAAACACCCTTTATAGTAGCAACTAACTCCTGATTCACGGAAGCTTTCTTCTTCTTCAACTTTAAGTTGGAATATTCCTTCAGATATTATTATTTTGTTATGACCCTGTGTTGTGCCCGTCAAAATTATTGTAGTCTATATTGAAGGGATTATTGTTCAAAGTTCTGCTTGTGTAAAACATGCTTCAGTTCAAAAGAAACTCGGACTAGTCGGACTACCCAACAAACATCGGTGTTGAATTAGAGCTTGTTCAAGCAAATTTGGAGAAGCTATTCAGCTGTTTCTTCTAGAATAGCTGAATAGCTTCTCCAAATTTGTTTGAACAAGCTCTAATTCAACACCGATGTTTTTTGGGTAGCGATACTGATTTGACTTCCGACATTACTGTCAAAGTCGATGCTGTCAAAATGCGACGTGCGATACTACAGGTGAGGAGACAAGAAACTTATGGACTCTTTCGTTCTATCGGTGTTTTCATGCATGATCCGACGTGACGTCTGCCTTGCTGTCAAAATATCAGTGGATTTGCTACAGAAGTTTTGAATGTCTAAAATATTCGTAATAATGAACTCGACGATGATTTTTCATTAAGGCCTAACTAACAAACGTAAACAATGTTTTTTTCCGCGAATTTCCTGTCATTGAAAACTCGCCTCATCCATCCACCCGGTCATTTCGAAGAGAAAGAGTTTACCTATCCGATAGAATTGGAGGCTTACAAGGCTATCCTTTGTGTCACGAGAAATGTACAGAAAAAGCCATTGTTTACGTTAGTCAGTAAGACCCTAATGAAAAATCTTTGTTAAAATGATTATTTGTCTTACCATGCAAAATATAATAATTGAACACGGCCGAGGAAAACATGCCAATTCAAATACTGTATACCATGCGTTCTATGGGTATAACTTTCTCTTTCTCTTTACAATTTGCGAATAGTTCGTGAAGTTTGGATTCCGGAAGCTTGGAGTTCAAATGCAAGAATGGCTTATGGATATCTAAAACTAAAATTTCAACAAAATTTCTTCCTAACAACCATGAAGCTGGACTCTCGTGGTAAACATTGGACGACGCGCAATCCAGATACGGAACAGTGAATTCAAACAAGAAAACAAACATTCTTTCGGCGACGGAGAATTTTGTTGACTATCATTTACTCGGGCTGGCTGGAATGACTAGGAACTTCTTCACTTTACTATGCGTCGTTTCGAACCGTCTCCAGATATTCTTCCTCTTCATATGAGCTATAAAAGATGCAACACCAGTCGAGTCATAGTTGCAATTTCCTTGAAGATAACTCTATTATTTATCGTAATTTTAACCTTTCCATATACGAATCCAATTTTCCACTTCTAACCGAAATTTGTTTGTTTTGTTTTGTCTCAAAGTTATAAATTAACAAGTTTTTTTACGTGGTTGTTACGGATGCAGTGCTGCCAAATATGTTTTTCGTCTGCAAAACAATGTCGCAAAAGTTCAGAGTTGCCAAACAAACAGCGCTACACAGAAAAAAAATCTTGTAGTGAAAACTACCATTTTAGCCGAATATGCCTATCTTCAATACTACCATGGAATTTCAGTCAAATTTACTACGTTTATGGTAAAACCTTCAATATTTGTAGTGTATTTGACAGACCTCATATTAATATCAACCGCACCATGGTTGATCTAATCGCAGGCATGGTCAAATCAAACGCATTTATAGTCAGGTGAAAATCGTTGAAGTTTGCGCTTAATTTAACCGCTGTGATTTAACAAGGGACCTGGCGGACAGCGATTTTCCTGTAGCCAATATCTCTAACACCCAAACGTCAAAGGATTCATTGTTTGTAAACAATGCTGGTGTGCCTACCCGTAGTAACAAATGTCAGACGAGCCTTATTTAAATAAGGCCTGTGATATGTTGCATACTGCCAAACTCTAGTAAATAGGATAGGGTTGCCAGATCCCTGAATGTAACCCTCGAAATGGTAGTTTCTACCGCGGTTTTGTTTTGCGTGTATAATTCAGATTTTTATTCTTATGTACAATAGACGAATCCAAGTTGTAAAAAGAAGAAGGCACCCAGTGGTGATAAATCAGCCAGCGCCCATGTTAAGTATAGAACGAAAATTTTAGAATGCTTCTAAAACATTCAAATGAAATTTTAAATAAAAGCGGTTTGTTGTGTGATGGATGAAACGTCCAAAACTGCACAATTGGGGCATTATTTTCTTTTTATTTTTATTTGGCTGTAAATGTCTTTATTGGGTAGTTTTGGCTGTTTCATCTATCATACAAAAAACTGGCTTTAATTAGGATTTCATTTGAATTTTCGTCCTATACATTAACATGAGAGCTGTCAGATTTATCAACACTCGGTGTCTTCTTTTTTGTCAACTTGGATTCGTCCATAAGCGCTTCTACTTGAATGTGCCTAATTCACTTACACTGAACCGAAAAATATGGCTAGTATTGTTCGATTATTCCACAGTTAAAAAATCACGTTCCAATCCAAAATTAAAGCTCTTAAACCAAACCTATCACCAGAACAGCATCACGCGACCAAGTTCCCTTCACCTTCTTCGCCGATCGTAAATAGCGCAAACGGTGTTGTTCTTCTACAATCGCCACACATTAACCGTAAGAAGCGTCCGAGAATTGGACCGAAAATTGTATTACTGAAAGCCGGTTTGACCGGCCTAGTAGCCCTGTGTGCACTGCTGCCACCGCGCTCTCTATTTTACCGTCATCGCCAGGCCATTTCTAAGAAGAAGAAGAGAATCGAGATACAATCGTCTCCAATCGCATCTCCGAACAAATCCAGCTCCATCGTTGGCATTGCATTGCATTGGAGGATCGAGGGCTAAGGAACTCAAGGGAACCGGTTCTTCGAGACAATGCCACGCACCGACTGGCTAACTGACTGACTGACTTGCTGACTGACTGACGGCAACTTCAACTATCCGTACTCAAATCGGTGCTGGTACCGTTCGCCGCACGTTCGGTTAAATGGAGAAAACAACGGCGAAATTGAATCAGGCGAAAATGGCTCCTATAGAAAATTAGCGTTTGTTGCTAGGGGGCTATTCAAAATTTACTAATGCATTTTGAGAGGTTATGATTTTTTTTTTCGTTTCTTCAGTGATGTTGACAGATCAATGATAAAAGAGTCAAGATACGACTGAAGCAAATTTTGAAACTTTCGCTCCACAGCTCTTAAACGGTACTAAATTAGGTGTTGATAAGCCTCATAAAGTTGAACTGATTTTGCATAAACTAATTAAAGTTGGTACGTGACTAACGATGGGAACTGTTACTTCTTTGTAATAAATCATCAGCTCTCTTAGTTTTTAACAATGCTAGAAGAGCTTATCGGAAATGTGATGAAAATCACTTTTGGAACGAAAGTAAGAAACGAATGATGATAACCATTTATAACGCCGGTGCCTTACAACTAAGCTTAATCAAATGCCCAGCAGGCAACATTGATGTTTCTGGCACAATACAGTGTTGCTAACCAAACCACTATTTGCTCATGCCAAAAGTTTATAAATATCGATAATGATAGATGTCTATTATATTTGACATTTGACTAAAAAAGGATCAGCTGTAAAAGGAAAAGCTGTCAATTTTATCAAAGAGAAATTTTCTGAATCTGTCAGTGATTATTTCCACAGGAGAAAAAAAAACGCTTGTTGCAAATCAGTAAAATTAACTTCAATGTGACTCAATTAAGGCCGAATCAAGTAGCTTATGACCAAATTATGACAGTTTTGTGTTGCTTGGGCTTTTACATTGCAATAAAATCAACAAAGTTGTAGGATGGTTCTTATGTGTGTGTGTGTTGTTGAAATGTTTCAATTAGTCCATTTAAAGCAGAGATAGAGCGTGCCAAGCATTCCCATTTTTTATTTAACAAAAACCAGCTTGGCAGCTACTGTATACGAGAAATTGTAAGATAAGTGATCATTTTTTGCTAATGTAAATGAGCATCACTTTTTTTCCTTTCTTTGTTATTGTTGGTTTTTTTTTGCTTTCTTGGTGAAAGCAATTTTGTTTTCGTTTCCCTGTGTATGAAAGGAGCTCCCTACAGGGTGCTCCTTTTTTGTTCAGGCAAATCCAAAAACAGCAGCATAATCTTGATGCGGTGAGGAGAAATTTGCTTCCCCGCTGTGTAATTTGCATTCCTCGGTGCCATTGTTGTATGAACCAAAAATTTCTTCTTTGGTCAAAACTGTCAAAACGCATTTCGGGAAAAAAGCAGTACTAGATTAATCTGACGTAATCGATCAACTATCATACGGGAACAAACGGGAAAATCATCATACATATATCTACCTTTTTTGCCGGTCACATTAACCTAGACACTATAATTCGAATTGACGATCAGTCACACTCTCACAAGCAACCTGATACTACATTGTTTCAAGGTCCGCTAGCTGCTTAGTCTTTGGCATCGGCAAACCAGCGTGTAGCAAGTGTGCGCCGTCATCACCAAGTAGGCCATGTGGGGCAATTAAAGAGAAGAAAGGAGCAAAAAAAAAGCAAGTTGAAATATTGATGAGGTGCAATCCCCTCTGGAACTTGATTTATGGGAGCAGACTTTCGGTTTGGTTCGGTTGGATGGAGGTTTTTCGAACCGGGTTGAAGTGTACTGTACTTTTTAAGCTGTTATCAACCGAATGAACTATAATTATCCAGTTGCATTTGCACATTGTAATCAACACTTTTAAACTTTCGAAAGCAGTAATTTCATTTCTCGTTGTTTGACAGCTGGCCACTGAATTAAGTAGTCGATTTAAATCGCAGCTTCGTACGCGTTTAAGTTCAGTTTTCGATGTGCTGGCACTTTCTATGTCAGGTCTATGGTTTGTGTTTCCGATTCCGTTCCAACCAGGATCGGGTATCAAGATTGAGTCGTATGTTTTTATTTGTAACCTGTATCGCGTTGAGGTTCACACTGACAATAAATTCGGGCATCGAACGAACTGGTTCGAGTCTATCCTTAAAAATATAACCTACAATTAAGAAGCCTATCGCTTGCTTAAATCTACTACCTACCACGAACATCTGTCAAAATGACATTTGACCGAATAGCACGCCGAGCCTTCTTTGACCAGGGATGCCATATTCACAGACATGTCTGTAAATTTGCAGACTTCATTTTTATTGCAGACTTTTCTAACGATGCAGACATTTAGCAGACATTTTATTTATGTTGCAGACTTTTACAGACATTTGAAATATTTTTTAAATTTCATATAAAGGTATTCTCTGAACTTCGGATTTAAAACGTACAAGGATCTGAACGGTATTGTAGATACGGTAAGAACCTTTGTTGATATTTTTTTTAAATATCGTAGGTATCATTTAAAGTAGAAATCCTTGAAGAAACGAAAGCGGCGGGCCACTTGGAGACACAATGGTCCCGGAGATAAGTATCGTATAGGCCCTTTCCGAGGGTAACATGGAGTCCCTACTTATGGAAGTGTTCAATCCCACGCGTGTTCAATCCCATGTGAAAAATTATTGTCAAAGCGTTGGTAATATTGGTCCTTTGCCATTTAGTCACAACGAAAGTCAAGGTTCACAACAATACAAATCATATTTTGAGAAATTTACCGCAAAAAGGTTGCTGAGTTTGTTGTTCTAAAGCCCAATTGGTTGCCCGTCGGGGGATAGAGAAACAGTAAAAGTTCTGAGCTATTGAAATAAATCTTAAAACTCTGAATTTTCCAAAGTACTACCAAATTCATCATTCCAGTACATTTGTACTAGGGATTTATAAATATATCTCTGAATTAGTCCTGGATTTCTAGAAGTATAGAAAGAAAAGACCCACAATTTAGGGTACATCCTGGAAAGTTTAGAAGACGACTTCCCAGAGTTTCGGGAACTTCTCCGATGGTCGATGATTCTCAGAAGTATTGGGAGCAAGCAGTTCAAGCAAGAAGAACCTTCAAAAATTCAAGACCGAATATTACCGAAGTTCAAGATCATACTTATCAGAACTTCAGGACAGACCTTCCCCAAGAATCAGGAGAGAACTTATCAGAGCTTCAGGACGCTCCACTTCGGAAGAGGACTTTTTTGAAGTTAGAAACATTTCAGAGGCTTTGGAGTTCTTCAGAAATTCAAGATTGAACTTCCCAGTTCAGAAAAAGACTACCCCAAACTTTAGACGGGAGCTAACTAGAAGGGCACTATCTATAATTTTCAAAATATCAGGAAAAAATCCGCAGGAAGTGCTAGGTAGATTTTGCGTCGTTCAGAGGAGAACATTTCAAAATTTCAGAATAAAGATATCTCAAAATTCTTCAGAGAGAATAGAATGAATCTTTCCAGGAGCATTGGAGGTACTTCTTTCTAATTTGAGCACGAATTTCCCAATAGTTCCGGAAAAAGCTTCCTCAAAGTTCTGGAGAAAAGTTCCCAAATGTTCAGAAGTCCAGGAAGAAACTTCAAGAACAAATTTAAGGGAATTTTCCTAAAAATTTTGGAGACGGCTTTCCCAAAGTTTCAATAAAAAATTTCCTCGTTCAGGATTGGACGAATCAGAAGTTTGGAAAGAATAAGCTTAAGAAAAAAATCCCCCGAATTTCAGAAAGAAACTTACCAGAGAGGGCACTACCTGTACGATCAAGAAAGAATTTTTTCCAAAAATTCAGTAAAGAACTCCTCAGAAGTTCACAACAAGACTTCTCAGAAGTTACGAAGAGACCAAAAGTTTAGTTGAAACTATTCAAAAGTGCTAGAGAGCTTCCTTAAAGTTTCGAATCGAACATTCCAGCATTTCAGAATGAGAACTTCTCAAAGTTCAGAAAATCCCAGAAGTTCAGGTAGATACTTTTGATAAAATCAGGAAGAAACATTCCAGAAGTATAGGGGGAGCTTTCTAGTAGTTCAAGCAGGAACTTCTCAAAAATTCATGAACAAACATCCTCGAAGTACAGGAGATTCTTTCTATTAACGTCTCTTTAAACTGTACGTCTGCTGTAGACGTTTAAGTTCATTCGAGACGGCATAAGGATCGCAAGCACCTGAGCACTGTAGTGTGCTCCCCATTTCCTCTGCTTATTCAATTATCGCTATTTTATCCTCTATTCCCTTATCGAAAACCTACAAGACATTTCGACGTTTCATCATTGACCCTTACAGGCCGCTTGGAGGTCTATGACTGTGGTCCTCAGTCAGAACTTTCTTTTTAAGTTCGACCTCCATACGCTGGCTTATATTTTATCATATAAGTCCAACGCCCTCAAGTACTTTAGAACAGATAACTCTGTACTACGGTCGTTATACAATACTTCACGTATTGAGCCTATAACTCCCGTTTCGACCCTCAATTGTGCCCTAGCAGGGCACTCCACCAATAGATGATTAACATCTAGATCCGCTCCGCACCCTTTGCAGTAGGCCTTACTACCGTTGATACGAGGCCCGTGAGTGAGTCGAGTATGTCCTATCCTCAGCCGAGTCAGAGTCTTCTGATCTCGAGGGTAGGGCATATCTTTCCACTCTTGTGTTGTATTCTTGATACGCCGGAGGAACGCCTCTCGGTTGTTATACCAAGATTCCTCCCAAGCGTATCGTGAGGCCTGCTTCACCCAGCGGGTAGCGTCGCTGTAAGGGACAGGAAGGTCCCCCAGCTGAGCATGACGACCCTGGTTTGCCAGTTTATCAGCAGCCTCATTACCTGGTATACCTGCGTGTCCAGGTACCCAGACGAAGGTTACGTTAGTAAACTGTTGCACCTCCAACATCCACGGGTGTCCCACCTGCCCATGCTCAAGGGCAGATAGACAACTCGCGGAGTCAGAAAACACAACAGTCTGAGACCCGTTTGACAACTTGCATGCCTGCAAGAGTGCATAGGCCTCAGCTGAGAAGATACCGCAGATGCCGGGTAACCGACCGCAACGGCTTATAGCCCTCAGAGATACTCCGTAACCAACCTCATCTTCTACTAACGAGCCGTCCGTAAACAGCAGGTTCAGGCCTTCGAATGTGGAGGCAATTTCCCCAAAGGCCGCTTTCGCGACTTCAGGGTTTGCCCTTGCCCAACATAACTGCCGGATGCGCCAGTCCACTTTGGGGCGCGTAGAGTTCCATGCCCGTTGCCACAGCCTAGGAAGCTGACACAATGTGGGAATCTCTACTCCCGTAAGGTCTCGCCACTACTCTTTTGCCCTACAGACGGTAGGTCTGTTGCGAAGAGCGGGGTCCCTTTGTAGTAACCTCATGGCTTTGGTAGCCATGTCTTCAGTTACGACATTTGCCAAGGGGACCTTACCACATTCCACCAATAAGAAAGCTATAGGTGAGGTCCGAAAGGCTCCGCTACAGATCCTATAGGCCTCATTGTATTGAGGTTCTAGGATTCTAAGCAGGGATATACCACCCCGCTCCATAGCTCCGATCCATAGAGTATGCACTGGTACAATCAGTTGCCCGCGCAATCTTGGTCAGTGTACAGCGAGAGGCTTCAGAGAAGCGGCCGTTTAGGGCCCTAGGAATGTTCAACTTTACGTTAACATTCAACTTCACTGCCTTGGCGTGCTTCACAAACCGTAGTTTGTGGTCAATCGTCACGCCAAGAAGCTTCATTTCCTGTACTGCCTTGACTTCTAGCCCGTCGATACAAACGTAGGGTAACCTAGGCCTGTGAGTATGACCAAAGCAGACGTGCAGAGTCTTAGACTTCTCGGGGAAATCATAAATCCAACCCATACTGCCCAGTCAATCACATTATCCACCGCTTTTTGTATCCTGTTGACTGCACCTTGCTGTATTTACCAAATACGACAAGAGTTATAATCGTCAGCGTACACTAGGATGTGTACGTTTTCGGGGATGCGTTCGAACACTGAGTTCATCGCAATGAGAAACAGTGTGACAGATATGACAGACCCTTGCGGGATGCCATTCTCTAGCAACCTTGGATTGGAGGTTGCGCCGGCGTTCAATACTCGAAACTTCCTATTGTGTAGGAAGTTTTCCACATATGCCAACATACGTCCTTTAAACTTCCATTTCTTGAGGGTAGTCAAGATAGAGAGTCTCCATGTCATATCATATGCCTTGGACAAATCGAGAGATACATACATCGACGTGTAGTTTCTCTGTCTTGGCCTTGTCCAATAAATGATCGAGTTCAGAGAAGAACGTCTCCGACCCATAGCCGCATCGAAATGCGTGTTGCTGTGGGTGGGTTCGCTCATGCCTCTCCAACTCCGTTGACAGGCGACGGTTGACCATCCGTTCGAGTGTTTTCCCCATACAGCTCAAAAGCGTGATAGGTCTATACCCATCTGTTTGGGTCTTATCCTTCCCTGGTTTGGGAATAGGAATGACCAACCCTTCTTTCCACACATCTGGAATCATGCCGGATTGCCAGACTTCGTTCAAAGTGTCCAGAAAAGCCAACCGACCGATAAGTAGCAGTTTCCTCAGGTGAGGATAGCCAATATCGTCAGGCCCCGCTGCCTTGCCGACACCACGGCGCAGGGTACAGGAGTACAGGAGAATACTCCCCTGAAGTTCAGAAAAGAATATCTCGGAAGTTCAGAAAAGAACTTCTCATAAATTCAGGAAAAAACTTTTCAACAACTTTAATAAGATTTTCCAAGAAATTCGGAAGAGTATTTTTAGTTTTGCGGTAATTTTCCTCGTAGTTCAGGATGGGACTTATCAGAAGTTTAGAAAGTAACTATGTTTAGGAAAAAACTTACCAAATGTTTGGATGCTTAAATATGAATGTCGGAGAAAATAAGAAGTGACTTCCAACAAGTTCATGAGGAATTTTGTCTGAAGTTCAGGAGGAAACATGCAATTCAAGTCCATAGAATCCAAGAAAAAGATGCAGAAACGTTTACATAATCACACTTACACGGTGTTCAATAAGTTCGAATACAAGTTTTCATCATTGCGTAGGTATGCGCCATGTACATATTCTGCATTGGTATTGGTGTCAGCTTTAGCTTCATTCATACGCTACCGAATGTGCGCGGTGTTGACATTCTGTTAGTTGTTGTTCGTTTGTTACGCGCGATGAAAGAGTATCGGGACTTCGTAATTAAGCGTTTTTTGAACGGTGAGCGACCCGGCGATATATTCCGGCTGCTGAAATCGCATGGGGTCAAGCGGAACTTTGTCTACACGACCATCAGGCGATACCGGGAGACGTCCTCGACCAATGACCGTGCGAGATCCGGTCGGCTGCGTTCAGCGAGGACGCCACGGGTCATCAAGATCGTGAGGGAGCGAATTCGGCGCAAAAAGAACCGCTCAATCCGGAAAACGGCTGCAGATCTCAACGTTTCCATTGGAACCGCTCACACCATACTCACCAAGGACCTTGGTTTCAGGCCTTACAAAAAACGTAAGGTCCATGGCGTTTCGGAGGCTACCAGCAAAAAGCGGTTGGATCGAGCTAAGAGGATCCTCTCTCGGCACGCTGGTCAGGAGTTTGTTTTTTCGGACGAGAAACTGTTCGTGTTGCAGCAGCCGCACAATGTGCAAAATGACCGGGTGTGGGCGCCATCGAGGGACAGCATTCCTGAATCCAATATAAACATCCTCGGTTCCAAGCGCCGCGTCGGTGATGGTTTGGGGGGCAGTATGCAAACGTGGTAAGCTACCCTTGGTGTTTATTGAAAAAACGTCAAAATCAACGCGGCGTACTACAAAACTGAGGTTTTGGAAAAGGTTGTTGCCCCCAGTCTCCGAAGCCTCTACGGCGATGAGCACTACGTGTTCCAGCAGGACGGTGCACCAGCCCATACGGCAAATGTGGTTCAAGCCTGGTGTCGGGACAATTTAACCGACTTTCTGGACAAAACTTTGTGGCCTCCCAGCTCCCCGGACTTGAATCCTCTCGACTTTTTTGTTTGGTCCTATATGATGGCGAAGCTGAACGAATACAAGGTCAGCACTTTGGATCATTTCAAGACGGTAATTCTCAAAATCTGGGACGAAATGCCCATGCAGTCCGTGCGTGCCGCCTGCGACGCGTTCGAGAAACGTTTGAAGCTCGTTAAGGAGTACAAAGGGGGGGTCATTCCAAGAGAAATGTTGTAAACGTTCCTTGTAAACATAGCTTTCAATAACATAAATCCAAAAATAAAAAAACATGTTTTCATTTTTTTAACAAATTTTGAAAGTGTATCCGAACTTATTGAACACCGTGTATAGCGCAAATGACATAACTCGCTCTCTTATTACGTCTTTTCGTTGAAAGAAGTCTAATTTTGTAAAAAAAAAATTACACACTTTTATAGACATTCCTAGACATTTCAAATTTTATCACAGATATTTGAAAAAAATATCTGGCATCCCTGTCTTTGACCTTATTCTGCCGTCAGCGACCAATGCGACCATTCCTGCTGCCCTTCCATCCACCATCCACATCGTGGGAATGAACATTCTTGCCGTACCCTAGTCCGAGTCATCGCCGTTGCCACCCCCTGAACATCATCACTTGTACAGTATGATTGATCTGTACCGGAGTAGTACACATACGAGAGAGGTGTAATGAGAAATGGGTGCAACCTCCAGGGCATGCATGCATGTAGTTATCGGTATCTGTTAATCGCGTAGCAAAAACACACATGGTGAAAGGAGCTTGCGGTACACGCGGCCGGCCGTCCACTACTGGAATGCGCAGTACATCAATTAGCATGTGCAAATTGTCGATTTCCTCACATAGACAGACAGACAGACAGACAATCAGACCAGACGTGTCAGACAGCTGCTTCTCCCTGTCGAGGGCGCAGTAGGCTATTTTTGGCTCCACTGTGGAATGCAGAAGGAATGGATTCCAGCTGTTACTCCGGGATGATGCATCCAAATTTGAAACCGACGCGAAGAGGAAAAAAAACAGCCATCACGGGAGGATTTCGCGAAATTTCCGAGCACGTGACTGGCAAACCGAACGATGCCGGCTTCCGATGGCACTTTCCTGTTTTGGCCACATTTTAACGACCGACTGGTTCGTGTTTCGCATGCTGCGTCCTCCGAATTCGAGAGTGTTTTATCAGGCCTCTCAACAGTGCAGCCCCCATAAATCGCCCAACGGAGACAACCACGTTCCATTTCGTTTTCGCGGAGAACCGGTTCAATATCGACATCCTTCAAGCGCTCAACGCTTGCCGGTGTATTGTATTGCAGCTACTCGCGTCTACTTTAACCATCTAGGGACATCGACATTCATTTTGACCATAAAAGGGCAAACATCTTTTCTCTGTAGCCGTCGGTTGTATGTGTCATACGCGTGCGACTGTTTGTCATGCATCAAATCGAAACAGAGTCATTCGGGGTTCTATAAAATGCCGAAGACGACAACATCGACGGCAGGATTGCCGCGAGTCGCGAGGAAATGTTTATGTTTGTAAATTGATTGCCATTTTTATGACGGCTCTGACCTCCGCACCAGCAGCCTTGCACCGGCAACGGCGCGGCACAGTTGAGGGTCCCTCGGTATATATTGTCGCCCCGCCACGACGGAACGGAAGCGATAAGCTCTGCGAGACGGTGCGTCATCCCCGTTTAGCTTGCAACAGCGGCGATTGAATCTAGAGCAGACGAATGATCGATTGAAAGTTTGCCTTTGCGGTGTGATTTTTGTTGCGGTCTGTGTTCGGGTGACACACTGCGATGAGCGGTGAGTGACATTTTTCAGGTGAAAAGTGCTAGTACTGCGCGATTGATTCGTTGGTTGATTCTTCTTCTTCTTTGTTTAATTATTTATTTTCGTCGGCCTATTTCCTCACATGGTGACAATCACCGACGCCAGGGAGACGACTCCACCACCTGGACCCTACCTAACGATTCATGACTATGAACCAGGACCAACGGCTTTACTTCCCTTCCGAAGGAAGACGTGACCAAGATTTTTTCGCCTCAGAAAAACCACCGACGTCGACTGGGATTGAACCCGAACCCACTGGGGTGCCAGTAGCAGTCACGCTTAGCACTGCACCACCGACGCCGGCGAACTTCTTCTTCTTTTGCTTATCTAGTAAAAAATGTACCTCCTAGTGAGAAACATGAAACTTACACGCTTACACCAACATTCGAAACGAAACTAACGATTTAAAATTAGCACACTGCTTTAGAACCCTATTGATCCCAACAACACTGTTATCGGCCAGTACCCATTAACGGGTAAAAATGTACCCATTTCTTGATAGTATATGAAGCTGTCAAAAAATGAGTACTTTTAAAATCAAAATAACGCTTACTAACTACACATTTTTTATTTTCAATGAAAGATCAAAGAAGGGTATTTTTCTACCCATTAATGGGTCGTGCACTGTTCGAAAAATGAAAATAAATTAGCGTCGGAATCCAGTCCACGAAAACGCTTAGAATATGGAAAAACTGAAGGCTAACGCCGGCGTTGGTGGTGTAGTGGTATGCGGTAATTTGAGACCCCTTGCCCCTCTAGAAGGGAGGCTCCCATACAAAATTTAAAAACCAGAAAATTTCTGCATAATCAAGAACTAATCAAGCAAATGGAACAAAAATTGGCATGTGGGGTTTGCTGGAGGCAAGAAATGTTTCAATGGTGGTTTGAAAACTGTCCTCTCTCTAGAAGGGTGGCACTCATACAAATGAAACTGCAAAACTGCATAACTCAAGAACTAATAAAGCAAATGGAACCAAATTTTGCGTGTGGGAATTTTGGAAGCAAGAAATGTTTCTACGGTGATTCGATACCCCTCCTCTCTCTGGTAGAGGGGGGGGGGGTCTCATACAAATGAAACACAAATTTAAACTAAACATAAGAACTACCCCTACTATATAAACAGGTGAAGGTAAGATCTGAAAGGGATGGCTCTCATACAAATCTAACCGAAATTTCTGCATAACTCAAGTACTAACCAAGCAAATAGAACCAAATTTGGCATGTGGAGGTTTTTGAAGACAAGGAATGTTTCTAAGGTGGTTCTCCCATATAAATGAAACTCAAATTTCTGCATTACTCGAGAACTAATCAAACAAATGGAACCAAATTTGGCATCTCGGGGTCTTTTGAGATAGAATTTTTTTTTTCTGAAAAGGAGACTTCCATACAAATGAAACACAAATTTCTGTATAATTCGAGAGCTAATCAAGAAAATGAAACCAAATTTGGCATGTAAAGGTTTTTGGAGGCAGGATGTTTTTCTATGGTGATTCTCTCTCCTCTCTGGAGAAGGAGGGGAGCTCTCATACAAATAAAATGGAAATTTCAACCATATCTGAGAAAATTTTCCAGCCAACTAAAACACAAAACATGTATTTCTCGGGTAAGCAGCATGTTTTGATCTGGAGTTTGAACCACTTCTTAGTAAAGATCAGGGGATGGTTGATTACTCTCAGTGCTACATTATTCAAAAGAAATTTACCTTAGGTTATGCAAGAGAAAATACGTTCAAACTGACAGGCTACGGCGTAGTTTGAAGATAATCGTTTTGTCAATGAGTTGCTTCTACACAGAAAAAAAACCCATGTCTATCAACTAACGATCCGTGGGTTAAATTGAAAACACACGTTTTATTTTACAGAAGTTACACGCATTACCAAACAAAAATATTTTAACAAACCTCATTCCAAAACAAAACATAAACGGTTCTATTGAATTTTTGTTCATTTAGTTGCACGCGGACCATGGCTCGCACCGGGTTCAGCTAGTACTAATATAAAATGCTTCAATTTCATCAGTAGAATTGTACTTCCGAGTATCTTTGCGAGGTTAGTTGTTAGACGCATCGTTTGGACAAATTGATTCGAGCAGCACAATTTGACTTCCACTACTTGACACTACAATCGTTTCACAATATTCCACTTTAGAGTGTGTTCCCATAGGAAATCACAGAGGATATTAAATGTCTTACATAGACTGTCCTAGGAAGAAAGGGCACACCTTCAGTTCATTTAAAAACAAGTATATTTTTATGTATATCAACTTTTATTCTCACATATTGTTTCTCGACAGTTTATGAAAGATTTTTGATGACTTTTTCATTTATGGGCAAGTTCTCGAAATTTTCCTCTAACGTTCTTCATAATGTTCTGCTCAGATTTATTATCAACGATTTCAGAAGCTCTTGCCCAATCTCTTTTGAACTATTACACTGTATCAGATCTGGCTGAACATGATTACAAAGATCCCACTTGGCCAGAGCCCAAAATAGTTCGATGGGACGAATTTCAGAGCAATTTGGGGAATTTATGTGCCTAAGTGCAATTATCACGTTTTTCGTTTTGTATCAGTTCGTGGTAAACTTTGCGCAATGACACGAAGCAAGGTCGGCCCAGAATGTTACAGGATTGTCATGTTGACGAATCAGGCATTGATTGACGTAAATATCTGCATTCACTGCTACATTTAAAATTGCAAATTACCGCCGTTTTGCCCAACTTTTCAGTGAAAACTAAGGTGTCCGCCTTGTCAACATCATCATCTTCACGAATCGTGTAGTATTGCGATATTGCGGAAACCAATTTGTTGTCCTGGTGCTCCTGTGTAGCCAATGTCATTCCAGATAACACTTCCGTCATATAAACGTACAACAAATTCTCCTTCATAATGGCCTCTGCATTGATCTGACAATCCTTCTTCGAGATAGCGCGGTCTGGTATGAATTTTACAGTCTCTCCGACTTGAAGAAATGCAGCCAAAGAAAGCAATTTGAACTGCAAGTTTGGCACATATAATACATCGCTTAGCTTCTACGCTACTTTTCATTGCAAAGTGTCGACTTTTCCGCTAATTACTTCTTTCTTGGTAGCTATCATATGTCCCTGGTTATTTGCGCTTTCAATAGTTACCGGCTTCTCCAATGTTATCAACAATGGCAATTATCCCTCTCTACTGGCCACATGCCTACTTGCACCTAAATCTAGGATCCAAATCAGTCCAACGGAGTCCGTTATTTCATTGAATGCGTATTGGGCTTCTGTGGCAATTTCTGTGTTGAATATCTCTTTATTTGCTCGGGACTGACCGTAGTTTCAAGATGAACTCCTAGCTTTTTCCTAAGGAGGGAAATGAATAACTGACTAACTTGATGTAGTCCTAGGGTCCTTCAGCTGCCTTTCTAACTCATCGAATCTCTGGAAGTGGCGCCTCCATCTTCCATTCGAAGCAGGGCCAGGGAACGCCGACTAAAGGTTTGCGTGGCGAAACCCGCCTTCGCGAACGTATTTGCCAACGATCTACACATACTTTTTGCTGTTGCTTGATCACAGACATACCAACAATCAATATGCAACTAGCGATTTGAAATTGGTTCACTGTTTTAGAACCCCTTGGTCCGAAGTACACCTTGAAGCCAGCACCTTGTTATACATATTTGCGACTTTGTTTTGATTTGCTCTGTTATTTTGACAGAATATTTGAGATTTAAGATTTGATATTTGAGAATATTTGACAAAATATTCGTGTGAGTTCATTACCAGGTGCGCATTATTGAGCTTGGGACCGAGCTTGGGACCGATGTGCTAGTACTGACTGAGCCAAGGAAAAAAATCTTATTTGTATGGGACGTACTGGTCTTAGAGTTGGTCTATGGACATACTCCAAGTGGCTATCTGCAATAAAGGATACTAACGGAGCTATTGCTTTTTCATCTTTCTCTTTGAACGCCAATTTCACTTTTGCTTCAGTTGTCTAACCCGGTGGATCTTGCTCAATAGCTTCCCGTACACCGTTAGCCGAAAGTTGGGTTTCAGCACGGAACTTCCAGGTATCGTACCCAGACAATTCCTGCTTTCTTCGCGCTGGAGTAGTTTATGTTTTTTACCCTTCTTACATCAATAGAAGGGTATTAAGATCGCTTGAAAACTCGACTTTTTATCCGAGGCCCAGAGGGCCGAGTGTCATATTCCATTCGATTCTGCTCGACGAACTGAGTACATGTCTGTGTGTGTATGTGTGTGTGTATGTGTGTGTATGTGTGTGTGCGTTACCAATAATGTCACATCGGTTTCTCAGCCATTTGTGAACCGATTTCAGTTCTGTTGACGGCAAGCTACAACATTCCCATAGAACGCTATTGATTTTTTTTTCATTCGGACATTTCGTTACGAAGATATGAACGAAACAGTACTTGACGGCCTTTTATAATAGTAACCAAACAGTTTAGTCTCCGATTACATACTGAGCTATTTGTGTACCGATTTTAGTTTTGTTGGTACCAAATCAAAGCTATGAAATCTCCAAATGACTGGTCAAAATTTCATTATGATTGGATAATCTTTCATGGAGATATGACCAAAACAATACCTGAGAGCACATAATTGTGAGATGAAAATATACTCGTTGCAGTTCAAAACCAAACAGTACCACTCACATCCATCGATGCCGCTTGCATTCTAAAGGGCGATACGGTCAAAATTTGGTCAATATCAACTTGACGTATTTCTTTCAATTTTGCATTTAAAAAACCTGAATACCCCTCATTTTGAAGGTGTGTGTGTGTGTAGAATGTTGCTCCTATTTTGATTTTGGAATTCACTCTTCAGTTGTCAAAATGCCGTCCAAGCAAGAAGAGCAGCGTATCAAAATTTTGCTCGCGCATCGCGAAAATCCGAGCTACTTGCACGCAAAGTTGGCAAAATCGCTAAAAGTTGCCAAATCAACCGTTACAAATGTAATTAAAGTGTTTGGGGAACGTTTGTCGACAGCCAGGAAGTCTGGATCGGGGAAATCGAAAACCGGAAGCCGCTGAGACGACAAAGAGAGTTGCCGGTAGTTTCAAGCGAAACCTAACCTATCTCTCCGAGATGCCGCAAATAAGCTGGGTGTATCGTCTACAACCGTGCATCGAGCCAAAAAACGAGCCGGACTATCGACTTACAAGAAGGTAGTGACTCCAAATCGCGATGATAAACAAAATACGACGGCCAAAGCGCGATCCCGGAGGCTGTACACGACGATGCTGACGAAGTTTGACTGCGTGGTAATGGACGACGAAACCTACGTCAAAGCCGACTACAAGCAGCTTCCGGGACAGGAGTTTTATACGGCAAAAGGAAGGGAAAGGTAGCAGATATTTTCAAGCACACGAAACTGTCAAAGTTCGCAAAGAAATATCTGGTTTGGCAAGCCATCTGTACCTGTGGCTTGAAAAGCAGCATTTTCATAGCTTCCGGGACTGTCAACCAAGAAATTTACGTGAAAGAGTGTTTGAATAAACGTCTGCTGCCTTTCCTGAAGAAACACGGTTGTTCCGTACTGTTTTGGCTGGATTTGGCATCTTGCCATTACGGTAAAAGGCCATGGAGTGGTACGCCGCCAACAACGTGCAGGTGGTTCCCAAGGACAAGAACCCTCCCAACACGCCAGAGCTCCGCCCAATTGAGAAATACTGGGCTATTGTCAAGCGGAACCTAAAGAAGACCAAAAAAACTGCTAAGGACGAGCAGCAGTTCAAGGCAAACTGGCTTTCTGCGGCGAAGAAGGTGGACAAGGTGGCTGTACAAAATCTGATGGCAGGGGTCAAGCGTAAGGCCCGGCAATTCAGTTTGGAAAAGCGGAAGCCTAACTGAATATTTTTCCTGAATTTTATACTAATTGAACTTGAAAAAGAAATTTAATTTGATTTTTTAAATAAACGATTTCACCGATTTACACGCGTTTTAGCTTGACCAAATTTTGACCGTATCACCCTTTATTGTGTCGAATCTGGGGCATTGTATAGCACATACAGCGGACTAGCCACACTAAGCGACTCTATAGAATTAAAGCAGGATCGATTGGCTCGAGTGGTTTTGAATTGCAACGAGTATATTCGAAAATTCCTCCCTTAGCTCAATCGGTAGAGGCGCAGCTACAAAGCAACACCATGCTGGAGGTGGCTGGGTTCGATTCCCGGTCTGGTCTAGGAATTTTTCGTACAGAAAAATTTCTCGATTCCCTGGGCATAGCGTATGATTGTACTTGCCACACAATCATACTAACGCAAAAATGGTAACTGGCATCGAAAGCTCTCAATTAATAACTGTGGAAGTGCAGTTAGAACACTAAGTTGAGAGCAAGCAATAAGCTAATTGTGAAAGCAAAAAGCTTGAAATGCTAAAGAAGAAAGAAGAATATTCGAAAATTACACAAAGTTTCCATTTACCATAACTGCACAATTTAGACGAACATGTACTTATTAAGCATCTTGATTCCGTATTAATATTGAAAATTGATACTTCTAAGACTCCATTCTGTGGACTAAATATACGAAATTTCTAATATTTGTGTAATTTATTCTTTTATATAGTAGGTCGTTAAACACTTTTAATGTCAATATTTTAATCACTTCGATAAACAATATGTTTTGGATTGACAAATAGTTCATTTTATAAACAAAATGTTTGAATATTCCTGGATCTTCTTGGAATTTCTGATGAAAATATGTATCCAGTACCATACTGGCCACATTTGAGTTCGTAATTCTGGTGAAGTGTAAGAAGGGTTCAGCCTCACCATCGGTGGATTAATGCGGGTTTTTTTTGGTTAGAGCTCTTCTGGGCCCATTACCTATAGCCGAGTTGTGTTCAGGTTAACGGTTTATTCAGAACTAATAATGTACAGTACTAGGGGTTTTGCTAAGAACTAAGGACTTCTGGTTACTACACTCAAAAAAATCGACACGTTGTTTCCACGTGAAACGCGCGTAAGTTTCGTAAGTAGGAACAACGTGTCGATTTTTACGAATGTATGAAATAATCATTAGAAGTGCTATAGGCCAGTATCGATCTAAAAAGTAAAGAGGTTACGGAATTTTGTTTAATATAACCAAGCGGAATTTTGACAACTGATCTGCATGGAATGAAACGTTACCTTCACTTACGGATTAATCGAGCGGAATATTTTTATGAAAGTAAAAGTGACAGCTCCAATTAGTTTGCGTGGAAGCCTTACAAATTCCAATTTTATTTTTCGTTCTTTTCAGGTAGTTTCTCACATCAAATCGAAATTACATAAACACTTCTGATTGTATCTGAAATCTAATACATCCAAAAGAAAGTGCAGGACGTTGCTCTTCCTCTGATTTAAAGTGAGAAAGTTAATGTACGTACTATCGAGGTATACCTGATGATTATTTCATACACTCGTAAAAATCGACACGTTGTTTCTACGTGAAATTTCACGTAACTTTCACCTGAAAACGTAACCAACTTTTCTTCAGTAAAATTAGTAAATCTCTTGGACGTTTAATCACTTTTCCCCTTTCTGGCACATGCAGAGCAATTATGGTATTTTTTCCTCCAAATGCTTTTCCTTATTACTTGCACTCATTTGACAGAATCTTCAAAAGGTCGAAAGTAACAATTGTAAACAATGACTTCAAACGTCAATTTTTCTGGAAATGCCAGGTTGCTAACATCTATATCCACTACCGACGGAAAGATAATAACTCCCTGTATCTGTTTCTGGTGCTATTTTGTTTGTGGGAGCAAGCAGATCCCAGACAAATACGCTAGATTTAATTGTTAGCAAATGTTACTTTCAACTTTTTGACTATTTTGTCTAGATAGATGTAATCTATTCTTCCGTTTCATTGTACTCAATTTATGATTGCAATATAAGCTGTAGACCAATCAAGACTCAGTAGGTCCCATGCAAAACCATTTTTTCTTGGCTCAGTCAGTACTAGTGACATCGGTCCCAAGCTCGATCCCAAGCTTCAATGATGTGCCCTTTATAATGAACTCACATGAACACACTCTCAAATATTCTGTCAAATAACAGAGCAAATCAAATACAAAAGTTGGCAAATATGACGTATAAACAAGGTGCACTGGCTTCAACGGTGTAATTCGAATCGCGGAATGGGTTCTACAATCAGTAGATCCAATTTCAAAACATCGCTGCACGGTGTTGCACATTTTGATTTGTACTGGATCTATTGTGCATCATTTAAAAGCTGGTATATGTTTTGATCTATTCTTGCAGCAAAATTAGAGAAATAACATTCCAAACTCTACACGCGACTTGAGAAAAAGATGAACAGTAACTCAATTGTACTGAGTATAATCTGAGGTAAAATTGTGAGCCGAAAAGTAGCCATATTTGCTGAGTGTGATTCGTGGACAAAGTTGTGTTGCTCGCCTCGAATGCTGATAATAACCTCTAGTTACTCCCGGCGCTGGTGAATTGCCTTTTCGTTTCATTCCTAAATAACGAATGCTTGTCTTAGCAGTTTTACAGCTACTTCATTGGAGGTTCCTGGAGATTCCGAATAGTACTTGCTGAAATGAAAAGCAATGAAGTCTTCAGTAAATCAATCGGTCGACTGAAATCGACTAGGCAGATCAATTTTGAAAGGCCACTAGTTGACCTAGTTATCGCATAATTTCCAGGAACACCTTTGTTTATGCGCATGCGCAAACGCAGCAACTCGTTGCATACTATCTAATAGTACCGTTTTAGTGAATGCATGATTCACACACTCACCGTCAGCCAAACGAAAGTACAAGTATTCTTGTAGTCAACTAACGACGCACTACTGGCGTTAAAAATTACAAACAGTTTGTGAAAAATCTGCGATCTCTGAAAAAAAACTTGTAATCTCTGATGTTGAATGATCAACAGGATGCACACCCGGGTTTAACAACAAGAAATACAACACCGGTGTAGGGAATGCAAAGTTGGTTTATTTTAGCTAGTTCTAAAGTTTCGCTGATACAAATCAGGTATAAAGTTGATCTAAAAATAGACCGCCGCTGAAGATGCCCTAATATCTGTAAGAGATTAGAGGAATATTAGAGTCACCTGGAGCTCCAGCAAGAACTCTTTTAGGATTGACAAAACGCTGGGCAGCTTCGGGATGAACAAAACTGGACCATCGTAAAATTCTTAGAACTTAGTTTACTTAACACTAAATTAATTAACCGTTGTCTATAAATAACTGGACCCTTCACCATTCCTGAAATGAATAGACATAAAGAGTGACACAATGTTATCTGTATTGTGAAATAACAGTGATTTCAGTATACAACTTGAGACCATAAAAAAAACTAAAAAATCTGGCTTTTGAGGCCATGAGACTGCCATTTTATGTGATTCTGCACAGGTGATTTTTATCTACTCTCAACATCAAATTATCGCATAAGCCCGAATAACGCTTCTGATGTTAAAAGTGACCATAACCATCATACAGCTCAATGTCATTGCTGCTAGAGGTCGATATCTACGCTTGCAAAGCACAACTTAAAAACTCGCTATCTGTTCATGTGCAATTAGAGCTACACGGCTAGCTGTAAGCAACTGTTTACACAGATGAACGTAATATCATCAAACCCGTGACCACTATCACATCGCAAAAAAGTCACGTTCAGAGCGAATTCGCGCTATCTCCTCGACCAGAGCAAGGCAACCGGAATGTAACACTTTCTCAGATAACTTTTTCGCATTGCTCGATCACGGCTGCTCGCGTGTTTAAGATCAACCGTTCATTAATCATGCCGCCGGCAAAGAGAAACACAATCTTACGCATTTTCCCATCATTAGCCAGAAACAAAAACGAAAGGGAGAATCGCTCAGGGGCCCATGTATGTATATGCAGGAAGGGATGCGTCATGCCCGGCTTAGTACAAATAACAAAGAATCCACATCCGTCAAACCGTCGAGCCGACAAAAACAATCGACAAAATGATGGTGGCGAGAATGACGCCTTGCAGTCCCATAAATTGTCGTTCTTTCTATCCTTAGAGACCATTTGAAGCTATAAGGAAAGGCATACGTGTGCTGGCAAACATGCTAATTTTTTTTGCTCGATTCCAACATTTAATCCGAGTGCGTTTCTTCACCATTCCAATGCATGTATTCAACCTCCAGAACGTGAAACGGCAAGCGATGTGTTTGTTTTCATTTTCTTCTGTACATGTTGGCATAGCTGGACAACTTAATGTAAGCGTAGAACACATACGGCACAATTGCACACCAGCACATGATCATGAGCGATCGAGCTGATGACGACGAAGACGAGAGTGAGAGTGACTTAAGAGCCCGGCCTGGCAGCAGGGACAGCGGTTCAGGGTCGCGCGGTTGTTCGCCGAGAACGCCCAGGGAATTTCAAGATCAACTGCAACGTGTGCATTTCCGCAGGGAATTCACTGACGTGTATATCCAAATTTGAAGAAGCAATGACCTTAGGCTTACGGGATTAGGAAAGACCACTTACCTGCAAATTACGCGAATGGAAATCTGAAACGAGAAACACAAAGTAACGGTATTAGCGATATAAATCGATTGAATAAAACCTAATTGTTTCCATTGTGTGCTTGTGGTAAGTCATCAAAAATGTTCGTGAGAACGAACGATAGATGAGTAATCAAATCGAAAATCGATAAAGCACTCATAAAACCATTGGGAGCCAAAATAGTTACCATTCTCTAGTACTGCCCGGGATACAACATCATATGGAAGTGTCAAACCAAATCGATTCAAATTGAAGTTTTTTGACCCGGCTTGCTTTGCGAACGCTACCGTGCGGTGTGTGTGTGTTTTTCCGGACCACCAAACAGATGGACACGGCCAGGCCTTCTTCCATGTCCCGGTTGTTTTCCTCTTTCCTACTCGCCATAATCTCCATGACGCAGTGCAGTGCTCAAACACGCTTATCATGCCAAAACCCCGTTTTTCTTCTCGAATCAACACGCTGCTCATCTAACGGTTTAATGGTTGGAATTCTTCGCCAAATTTTGCTTCCATTTTTACCCATCATCTCTTCATCAGCGCCGACGGCGTCATCTTTCACTACCACGGTTACTGAGCTTTTCTCTCTCCGCCGGTTGTGTTGGGCGCATTTGATACAGACAACCGCAAACACGTGGCTTGCTTGAGGCAGCCATATTGATCGAATCCAACTGTCAAATCCGTCCCCACAAGCGTTTGAAAACCACTGAAACCAAAACCCACACCGTGCAACAAATATCGTTTGAACTTATTCCGAGCAATGGACTGGAAATTGCGGTCTACCATTACGATCAATTATGGCCTGGATCGATGAGCAAAGAAAGTGAAGTTAAGGCGCCGTTTTTCACTTTCGTAACCATCACGGAAGAATTTTCCTCGAATGACCACCGCCGCCGTTGCACCGCCGTAGGTGTGTCCGAATGACGTGCATCCAATGCACACTTGGCTGAGTTTCATTCATCACGATTGCGCAATATGCGAATTCCTGCACTTGCTTTTCCTCACTATTACTTTCTCTGAAGTCACTCGAGTGTGACCATTCTTTACACTGACCCATATTTCTTACACACCGTTTTCGTTGCTCTTCCATTACAGATGGCCCTCCCTACCTCCCTGACAAGGATTCGATTCGGGAAGCGTACGAAGATGTCCGGTCCAACCTGACCGACAACGAGTGGGCGGTGTTCAAATTTGACGGTCTCAAAATCGTCTGCTCGCAAAAGGGCATGGGATTCGACGAGTTCTGCGCCCAGTTCGCCGACAACGAACGGGCCTTCGGCTACATTCGGATACAGATGGGCGACGAGATGTCCAAGCGGAGCAAGTTCATGTTCGTAACCTGGATCGGGCCCGAAGTCGGGGTGATGCAGCGAGCCAAAATGTCTACCGATAAGTCGATTATTAAGGATGTGATCAATGTGAGTTCGCCAATCAAAACATCAAGAACCTTTCGTTGAACTTCTTTCCCTATTTTATGTTTGCAGAACTTCGCCGTTGAACTACAGGTGGAATCCAGCAACGATCTAGACCTAATGATGTTCAAAGAGCACCTGAACAAAGCTGGCGGAGCAAACTACGGCACCGGCGTCCGCGAACTGTAGAGAACCGATTGTTTAGGATTATCAACTCCCAACCTCCTATTTCTTCTGTCCTGTGAAATTCTGCAACTAAACAATCACACACACTCCCACTAAAACTAGAAGTAAGAACAGTTGCAGAAGCGGTCTAATCCTTTTCTCTCTCCCTACTATCCACTCGTTCCTATTTATGCGTTCCTAACCCCCTTTCCCCCATTTCCCGACTTTCGTTTATTTAATCGAAATTGTGATTTTGAAAGACACTTTCAGAAAGTTTGTACTGAAAAACTTCCTTCGGATGCTGTTTACAAGTTCGAACCCCCTAATTATAATCCCCTCCCTAACCTCTCCATCATATCGATGATGACACCATAATCAATGAGTATAAGCATGAAATGAATATTGAACAAAAAAAAAACTGCAATATTATCATACTAATTGATCTAGTTATTAAGTATTATGCAAAGGAAAAAAGAAAAACAATTGGATCGCTATTTTGCCGCAATGGCTCGTAGCGTGTCAGCATAATAAGGCCCAATGCGAACGAGACAACAATCGTTAGTTAACGCGTATATAAATACATAATGGAAAATCGTAATAAGAAGAAGAAGAAGTACAGGACGAAGCAGAAGAAAAACACAAACAAATGCAATCCCCAAAATGACGGCGAAAAAGAAAGCAAACACCGAAATCAGATTTCTTTTTGAACTTATTTTTATCAGTTGTATAGATATGGAGCATTGAAGCAAAACAACGACTGTGTGTGTGCTAGTAAGAGCAAGTTGAGCAAGAGTAATGCGTCGTGATTTTGACGGAATAAATATACCCGGAAAATTTTCAAAAAATCAAAAATTTGTGAGCTTTTTTGTTTGAAAATAACACCGAAATTCCCCTTCTCTTTTATGGCAGTTATGCCAGTATTAATGGCCACACAAAAGTCCTTCACTGCCGATAAAAGTATATCTGTCCCATCTGGAAAAACAGCTAGTCAAGAAAAACCAGGCCTATGACAAGGACCACTTTTTCACGTAGACAATTCCTCAGCAAGCTCAGCTATCAAAATAATGTCAACATTGTAAGTTGGGTCTATTGTTGCTCATTTTCGTTGTGCACGTCAGACGAAGCAGAAAGATCGCTTTCTGTGGTGTTTTACATCAAAACAAATTATTAGACTTCTATTTGACAGCTGACAGCGAGCCCAAATCAATTTGGGCCCAGGACATCCTGTCTACTGTCAATCACTGCTATTGATATAGGCTTGTCAATAGCCTGAGAAAAACGTTGTTGGAAATTTATTTCTCTGTATTCTGTTACGGATGGGACAATCTTTTTTTTTTTGCATTTGAACGATGTTTTCTAGCACAGTGGAAAATATCGGTGATAAACAATAGCTTCCAACGGAAAACCCTTTTCGATAAACATCGAAATAATAATAGTTCAAACGTTACATGAGTGTATTTTTGACAAGCAAATTAAGTCAACTAGAATCAAACTCAGAACTTCCGACGTTCACGTTGTTAACAGTTATTCGTGGAGAACATTTAAAAGGCCCGAACGGATCAGATTTTGGAACACTGGTGGAAAAATTTAAGATGGAATTATTATTACAATTTTTTGTTTTTGGCTTAACGTCCTTTACAGCATTACCTGACTATGTGCTATAATCTTTGTTTTGATTTTGATTCGCTGTGTTTGTATTTTGACAGAATCATTGAGGCGTTGTGAGTTATGCGGTAATGGGGTGACTCATTAAGCTTGGGATCGAGCTTGGACCGATCTGCTGGTACTTACTGAGCCGAAAACTATATCCAATTTCTTTTTGACTATCCAGTCCCTAATCCTATAGTGTACTTGGATCAATGGGGTTCTAAAGCAGTGAACCAATTATAAATCACTAGTTTCCAATTGATTCCTATTGATGCATATATCCTATTGAGACTATAGACACTCATGTAATAGACCGGACAACGTGCCGCCATGTTGTATCCAAAACGAACATTTCCCATACGATTTGACAGTTCTTTTGGATACATCCATTGTGCCAGAATCACGTTGTCCGGTCTATTACTGAGTGTCTATAATTGAGACATGTACACGAAACTATGCGCGATTTATCAAAAGATAGTTAGACTAACTCTTTTAAAAGTGTTCAAACTGTGTGTTTCTATTATTTTCATGTCGGTGAAATCGATCCAAAGCCTTTTTTCTCCAGTCAACACAACTCTCGGTTTTCTTCTTCAAAATTAACAAATCTCCAAGTAGTTAAGTGTTGATAAAAATAACGTAGAGTTAACGTTTGCATTTAAAAAAATCGACTTGTTTTCGGATGGTGATAAAAAAAAAGCTAAGACAGATACTTACTTTTGACAAATTTCCCATGGAAGGTAATTATTTAAGCTTACTTGCAAAAATATTCTTCGCATTGCCAGCGGACTTCTGGCAGTTAACCGGAACATTTGCCATGGCGGACGAAAACATGCGTGTAGGCATGTTTTTGAGTTCTTTCTTCGTTTTATTTATCAATTCCTCCTCAGTTTTCGCGACAAAATTGTTGGAGTCGATCTTACGCTTCGGGTTGGCCCAGAAATTCTCAATGGGACGCAGCTGGGTGGCGCAGCTTGTGGACGTTGGGCGTGTTCGCCGACTTGGGTACCACATCGATATTCAGCCGCTCCATCTCCTTCGACGATCGCTTCGAGTAGTGAGCCGACGCCAGATCCAGCCAGAACACCGCTTCGTTTTTTTCAATTTCTCTCATTTACTTGGTTCAAAATAAAGTAAACACAGTGTAGTTTTTTTTTTCTTATTTTATTTTTTATATTCTTTTTAAGTTTCACTTATGGAATACTGAAAAAAAAGGAGTTTTACTTAAAGAAAAAATAAATCAATTTGTGTTGAAAAAAAAACAGTGACAAAATAAAGTGCCCACTTCAAAAATCGATATGTTTTCGATAAGTTTCCATTGGAAGACCCCTCGATTATTTATGTTTTGATATTTTGACATGTTTTGAAGCAAACGGCTCAACCTGGTGCATTTGTATACGTGATCGCATTTGATTCAATTGAAAAAAATGGAGAACGCAGTGCTTTCGAAAGCAATTCCCTTGTGTATCCGAAAATTGGTCGTTCGTGATGTGCAAAACGGTGAATCGCACCGGGCTGTCGCTAAGAAGTACAGTATCAGTAAGGCAGCGGTTGGCAAAATTCTTCTGAAGCTTAAAACGTTTGGATCAGTGGTGGATCGCCCTGGCAGAGGCAGGAAGCGGAAAACGGATGCGAGAACGGGCACCAAGATCATGCGCGAAGTCAAGAAGAACCCGAAGGTAACTGTCCGCGAGATCCAGGAAACCCTTCAGTTATCAGTTTCCGGTCGAACTGTTCGTCGCCGTCTCGTAGCACAGGGGTTGAATAGCAAACTTGCCCGGAAGCGCCCATTTATCAGCAAGGCAAACAAAGCCAAACGGCTTAAGTTTGCTAAGGAGCATGCTGATTAGCCCCTAGAGTTCTGGAAAACGATTCTCTGGACGGACGAATCAAAATTCGAGCTGTTTAACCGAAAGCGGCGGGTTCTTGTTTGGTGCAGATCGGGAGAGGAGCTTCAGGAGCGCCACATCCAAGGCACGATGAAGCATGGAGGAGGAAATGTGACGGTCTGGGGTGTTTTCGTGGGGTGGAGTGGGAAGCATTGTGAAAATCGACGGGATAATGACGGCAGATTCTTACATCAACATCCTGCCAGAAAATCTGGAGGTTTCGCTGATCCAGACGGGCCTTGAAGAGAAGTTCGTATTCCAGCAGGACAACGACCCGAAGCTTACTGCCAAGAAGACTAAGCCTTTCTTCCGGTCTTGTCGGATCAAACCGCTGGAATGGCCTCCACAAAGCCTGGACCTCAATCCCATCGAGAATTTGTGGGCGATTCTCGATGCCAGGGTTGACAGAACTGGTGTTACCAATAAAAATAACTATTTTGAAGCGCGCCTGGGAAGAGCTAGATCCACAGCACCTAAAGAACTTGGTCGAGAGCATGTCGAAGCGCCTGCAGGAGGTCCTGAAGGCCAAAGGAGGACACATCAATTATTGAAATGCTTTTATTTTACTTTAATTTATGTTTTCTGTAGCCTAAATGAAGTGGGCACTTTATTTTGTCACTGTTTTTTTTTTCAAGTAAATTTTTTTTTTCTTTGAGTGAAACTCCTTATTTTTTGCAGTATTCCATAAGTGAAACTTAAAAAGAATATAAAAAATAACATAATAAAAAAAAACAGTGTGTTTATTTTAATTTGAACCAAGTAAATGAGAGAAATTGAAAAAACGATGAGGTGGGCACTTTATTTCGCCTATCAGTGTATGTTCATGTTCGTCAGGTACTTTTCCACTGTTTGGCCCGACCAACCTCGCGGCCAAGCGCACGCAGCGATGTTGCCACTTCTTGTCGCTCTGGGTTGTCGGACGTCCGGAACCGGGCTTTCTTTCGATGCTTGTTGTCTTTGATTGTTGTCTAATAGTTCCAAGATGTTGTAGATGCCGGAACGGACGTATCCGGAGTCCGCAAGTATCGTCCGTTTTCGACGCGGTGGGGTGCCGTTCTTTGAACGCGCACACCGCTGAACAGAGTTGCTTCACTGTTTTTGCCATCACGGTTAGAGTTCCACTGATAGAGCTGTCAAATTTTGTCGGCTGACTCATGGGTAACTATGATTGATGATGCATGGCTAGTTTCGTCAGTGCGGGTAAAGGTAAACCCATGAAAAATCGGCAATTTTTTTAATGCAAACGTTACGTCTACAATGGAGTTATTTAGAGATCATCCCCGGCACTCGTTGGTAGGATAGCGGAGCAGGAGAGGACGCTCTTCACCCATCGGAACCAGTGCACAACCTTCTCCTCTCCTACGCGACTGGAAAGGGAACAGATAGAACCATCTCCCACAGCAGTCCTGGATAACATCTCAAGCCTGATCTTCCTATTGGAGGAATTCAATGGACACCACGAGTTGTGGGGTGGAAAAAAAAAGCACTTCACTGGAGATCTGACAAGGCTAAAACGGCTGTCAAGGCCAGGAGAAAGACCCTTTAAGCCTCCAAACGACTAACAAAGGGGCAACCCGAGAAACAAGAAACCACCCGCCTCTATAACGAAAATGGAAATCATAGCTGCGACGTTATCAAATCGACCAAAAAAGTCTGCTGCGAAGAATTTCTTAACGGTTACCGAACTCTGGGGAGAGGTAAATACACTGAGTGGATAACGAAGCCAATGGACGTACCTCTGAGTCCAATTGAGTCATATACGGCCGTGTGATCACCAGCCTCGCCACCGAAGATACCCGACATACAATACAGCCAACCGGATAACCTCAAACCTATTACCATCAACCCCTGTGCTCACAGCGAACAGGGGTGCTCCCATTCCGACCCTAAATTTCGT
Organism: Aedes japonicus; assembly: GCA_034211315.2. Taxonomy (NCBI): domain Eukaryota; kingdom Metazoa; phylum Arthropoda; class Insecta; order Diptera; family Culicidae; genus Aedes; species Aedes japonicus. The sequence goes on along the minus strand of JASCZW010001636.1, from coordinate 42,343 downwards.
CCACCATTTGCCGTCGAGTTGCCGGATTCTTAGCAAAAATCACCGGGTCCAACGATGGAGGAAAGCCAACCAAATGCTCTGTAGGCTCGCCAACCAGGTGCTCCCTCTGGTGGCCGAGGTCTACTGTAGTAATTGATAGCACTCTCCGTAGGACTTCTAGGACCAGACCAAACCCACAAGCATCGTTCCGTGAGCTTGTCGACCATAGATTTTCCGGACACCGGTCCGACCCTTGGCTCAGAAACCCTAACCCACCCTTGGGTCCAAGCAATCATTATGCAAAGACACTCCTGAGAGACAAACGCTTGGTCACTGCGGTATTTTGAGGTGACCTCAAACCAGGTCGGTAGACAGTTATGCCTTCACCTGCAGTTAATTTCTCAAAACGGTGAATTGTTACGTCCTGCGATGGTTCCTCTCCTACCCTCCTAAACAGCTTGTTTTCTCGAGGTGATGGATTGGCTTGTTTGTTGTTTAACATTGCATTGGAGGGTGTGATTCGAAGTCTTTCCAACTATTTGGCTTCTCCGACAAAAAGAGGCGCGCAACGAGCAAGGTGGATCGACTATGTAGAAGGCGAACTGCAGACCCTCAGCGGACAGCGAGGCTGGCGAGGTACAGCCATGGACCGAATACAATGGAGACAACTTTTATATATAGCAGAGGCCACTTCGGCCTTGGTCTGATTGGTAAGGTAAGTTACAATGTGACTAAACCAAAAAAAAAGGCGACCTTCCTAAATAGAAAGTGAATGGCATTCTTTCGGTTCAATTCCGGTAAATTCCAACCGCCTCATGTCAGATACAAAAACGTTTATTCTCCACTTACCGACCTAACTCTCGACGATTACTTGATCCCGTGCAATTTGGAACGCCGCAATTAACGATGCCATCTGTGGTTTCTCCACACAACCGCCTGCCAGGCGCTCTTCGAGCGCTGCCATTTTGATCAACAGCTGGGACATCACCCGCGGAGGCAGCTCCATTCGGTGCACGTACAGGTGGATCTCGGTGAGAATGTCCTCTAGCGCAAGTCCTTTGTTGGTTTTCAGTTCTTGGATTTCTGAAATTGAAGAACATGTGTGATTAGACTATTTAAAGAAGAAACAAGAACGCCACTTACTCTCGTAGGTTTCCTTGAAGCTCTCCACGTTCAGCAGCCAGTTCACGATGTTGGTGATATCAATCTTCAGCGGATGTCCCACGCAGGTGTAAACATTATCTTCCGTGACGTCCTTGTACGCCATCCAGGTACTCTGCAGCACGTTGAGAACTTTTCGCATGTCCCCACCGGCCAGCGTCATCAATGCTTTCTTACCATCGTCGGAAACCTTAATACTGTCATAAAATTCCACATGAAAATAGAACTCACCAATTCTCAACTACACATTCAAACCGAAACTCACCCCTCCGCATCGATGACATGCTGCAACCGGGGCAAAATCTGATCCGCCGACAGCGGAGCAAACCGGAAGCGCGTACAACGTGACTGCAGGGCCGGAATGATCTTGCTCAGGTAGTTGCAGATGATGCAGAACCGCACATTGTCGGTGTACTTTTCGATGATTCTTCTCAACGCATTCTGTGCATCGTTGGTCATAGCATCGGCTTCGTCCAGGATGATCAGCTTGTACCCGCCGCTGAAGATCGTCCGGGTGGAGGCAAAGTTCAGAATCTGCCCCCGAACGATATTGATACCACGGTCATCGGAAGCGTTCAGTTCCAGCACCATCTGGTTGAACGTTTGCGGCTTGTAGAGCTGTCGGGCACAGGCCAGAATCGTGCTGGTTTTACCCGTACCCGGTGGACCGTAGAACAGCAAGTGGGGTAACTGGTCCTCCTGGATGAATTTATTAACTGCGGAAGGATGCGGGCGCGATGAGAAAAACATGAGAATGAAAGGGCGATTGAGGGCACCTACTTGTGGAGATTATTTCTTCGTGCGAAATGAGATCGTTAAGAGTTGCCGGGCGGTATTTTTCTACCCAGGGAAGGTTTGACTTTCCGTCGTTTAACATTTTCAGGTATTTCAGTAGCACAAACACGGGAAATTTATTTTAATTTATAATAATTGAAACACCGACACAAGTCACGCAAATCGATTTTGTTTTGAGATTTACTGCGTTTGGTGTTTTGCGCCAAATGATCCATCAAATGACAGTTATCGGAGTTCATTCATGCATTCATGCGTCATGCGATATCAAAAGTTACTCTTCACGCTAGATATGATTACCAAAAATAAGGTTTAAATTTTACCGAAAATTAGGTTTTAGCAATACAACATAAGGTATCGGTATAATTTATCCAGGGGCCTGGCAACCCTATCCCTGTTACTAGCGTTTGACAGTATGCAACATATCACGGGCCTTATTCGAATAAGGCCCGTTTGACGTTTGTTTCTACGGGTACCGAGTGGCAGTATTGTTTACAAACAATGAATCTTTTGATGTTTGGATGTTAGAGATGTTGGCTACAGCAAAATGACTGCCCGCCAGGCCCCTGAATTTATCGGAAGAAAACGTTTGATTTTACTTATTTTTTGAGTAAAGTGAATTAACCAATTTTATTATTATATTTTACCCAAATTTGATTTAAAATGCTCTCATTAGGCTGCAAGCAATTTCAGTAAAAAGACCAGTAAAACAGAGGGGTTAGTCACTTTGCGATTCTTCATTCGATCGCTGCAAATCCTCATCAAATTCTCAAAAAAAAAAACCATCGCTTCCATAATCGTCATTAATCGCCACAGTATTATCATAGACTAACTCTAAGACCAGTAGGTCCCATACAAAAACGATTTTTTTCTTGGCTCAGTCAGTACTAGAACATCGTCCCAAGCTCGGTCCCAAGCTCAATAATGCACCCCTTATAATGAACTCACATGAACACACTCTCAAATACTCTGTCAAAATAACACAGCAAATCAAAACAAAGGCGCAAATATGTATAACAAGGTGCTGGCTTCAAGGTGTAATTCGGACCAAGGGGTTCTACAACAGTGAACCAATTTCAAATAGCTAGTTGCATATTGATTGTTGGTATTATTAATCGCAGAATTCATCGCGTAACCGCGTCTCATCGTAACCGATTCTTACTCGAATCGTGAGCATTGATATTGATGACTGGTTGCTATGCCATTTCTATTCGAGCTACCCTTTCCGTATCTGGCAATACTATCGAATTTTGTTTTGATTATTTCGAGCAAGTGAATCGAGTAGCATCTATCTGTGTTTTCTGAAACTAAATCGGTAGCGGAAAAAGTAGTGGCAGTTGGTAAGTGTTTATATTCCACCTTTGATGCTTGTATAGATGAGCTTATATGCTCGTTTTTTCTGTTAGAAACTCTTTCAGATAGCGGAACAACTGAAAGATCACGAGTGCACCGGGCGAAAATTAAAAAAAATCAGCTTATCGTCATAGCTCGAAGTGTTTAAAGCAAGGGTAAGTCGCTGAGAACAGTGTGCCAGCCACGATGTCTTACACACCAGACGAATATGTTTCCTTACAGCGGCACTTCGATTTTCAATCCATACCACATGTGTGGCACACCGAGGCACACTTGTCAGTTGAGCTTATAGAAATATGAAACCGGCTTATAGAAATATGAAACCGGCAATTAGGGCTGTCAACACATCGGCACCTTCAGCACATAACGGGAACTCCCAGAACATTGCAACGATTGTTGACACACTCAAAAAAATAGCACAGGAGAAAAGTGTGGTAAGCGATCCACACCTTGGTTTAAAGGGACTTTTGAATTCTTTGTTGCTCCTGCATCACACAAAGATCCGAACGAGAACATTCTAATGAGTAGCATGGAAGAATCACCCACCGATAAGTTGCTCTTCGAACCGAAGGAGGAAACTATTTTTAACGAAATAGAACCTAACACCATAACACCTTCGATGAGCTTAAATCGAGCATTGATCCACTGGAAGGGAGCAGCGGTAACGGTATCATAGCAACAAGCAGCAGCAGCAGCGATGTTTAAGTGCATCGTGTGTACTCAGCTTTTCAAACATTCAAATGCATTTAAGAAAGGTCCACATGATCTATACCGTATTACCAACAATCAATATGCAACTAGCGATTTGAAATTGGTTCACTGTTGTAAAATCCCTTAGTCCGAAGTATACCTTGAAGCCAGCACCTTGCTATACATATTTGTACCTTTGTTTTGATTTGCTGTGTTTTTTGACAGAATATTTGAGAGTGTGTTCGTGTGAGTTCATTATTAAGGGCGCATTATTAAGCTTGGGACCGATGTGCTAGTACTGACTGAGCCAAGAAAAAAAATCGTATCTGTTCGAGACCTACTGGTCTTAGAGTTACCCGTAAAAAAATTCTCATTGATTTACAACTAAATGTATTGTAACCATACGATAGAATTAATAGTATGTAAAATTGACTATATTGTTCATGACGATAAAATGACAATAAAAGTTATTGTTTCCACAATAGAATCTAATGTATATTGCGACCTCAACAATAGAATCAGGGGTTGTTATGTATCTTAACTATTGAAAAAATCGATTTTCTCCGAACAAATTTGAGTCAATGACTATTGATATTATTGTTTCACATTTGTTGAAAATTCTAGCATATAGGGTGAAAAGTAGATCTATTGCAATGACAATATTCATTATTCATTTACCTGATACATGAACAATAAGATTCATGGTCGGCAATAGATTTAAATGTTACTCTATATTATTTTATTGTAATTGTATGGTTATTTTTATCCGGGTAGTCTATGGTATTACCAACAATCAATATGTAACTAGCGATTTGAAATTGGTTCACTGTTGTAGAACCCCTTGGTCCGAATTACACCTTGAAGCCAGCACCTTGTTATACATATTTGCGCCTTTGTTTTGATTTGCTGTGTTATTTTGACAGAGTATTTGAGAGTGTGTTCATGTGAGTTCATTATAAGGGGTGCATTATTGAGCTTGGGACCGAGCTTGGGACGATGTTCTAGTACTGACTGAGCCAAGAAAAAAATCGTTTTTGTATGGGACCTACTGGTCTTAGAGTTAGTCTATGGTATTACCGTATTGTAAATCGGAGAATAAAATAATAACGCAAACCAATTACAAGAAGACTTCTCCAATCAAACTAGCTATTCTAGTCTCGATGGCCTGCATGCCATTATCGAGAGCAGTGGAATTGTTGAGGAATTCAATTTCTGATACTGTATCCGATCTAAATCAGTAATGGTTGATATTCACATCCAGTGTTGGAAAAATCATTTTCAAAAAACGTTCACTCTTTACTCAGTGCAACGATATATCACCGAGGAACTTCGCACTCAAAGTTCGCGAACGAACTTCAATCAAAAGTTCATGAAAGCGCAGAGTGAGGAAACGTTTCAGTTCTCATCGCGAAAGATCTTTTGTTCCTCCATCTCACAACGTTTCACTCGTATTCAAGATCCAATTCAACCAAATATCTCCTCGGCTTTGTTCTTTTTCACTAGTGAGTATGTGTAGGCAATCTTCACGTGAGTTGTGATGTTTGTTTTTTTTAAGTATTGTGCCGCCGCAAAAGTCGAGTGGTAGGAAACTTCTGCTGGAATGAGGTGACGCATTGAGGACTTATTCAACTCAACCTCCCAGGCCACACAGTCATCATGCGGGATGTCATTTAAGAGAGACATCTTTCTATCTAGATTTCATTTCCATGAAATCCGCAGTTTGCTTTTCAAGAACGAATGTGATGTAAAGAAATAAAGTGAAAAAAAAGATCTGATTTTATTCGTATCCTCGCGTCGGTGATTTGAGTAGAAAAAGTTCTGGATGTTTCATTCTCACATCCCAGAAAGTTCACTCAAGAAACGTTGGCATGTGAAACTAGCAACGGGAAGTTCGCAAGAGAAAAGGTAGCGCACTTGCAAATGCTGTTGGCTACAGATCGGACACCAGACACAAATAATAACGGTTTTCTCAGCCCGGAAGAACTCTTTGTATGTATATGAAAATTTCTCTTCTCAACACCTTGGAAACATACCGTTTTTGCTTGTGACAAACCGTCAAAACAACTCACAAATGTTCAGATATCCCGGTGAATAAAAGGAACTGCTTATCTTCTGAATTGAGCCATCCTTAACCTAGAGCAATATCAACTGCTTGATGTACTTGGTAAACATATTCAGTACCAGCACCCGGACTGTGGTAGCGCCAAGTGGTAGCGTTCAATGCGTGGTTGCAGCACTCGGCATCAGCGGATCTTGATTGCATTCACATTCATTGGTTAGATTGTGGCACAGATCCTGTGCTGCATTGTAACAGCCTACCTCATTGGTGAGTGGAACTAAATTCAGGGTTGTTGTGGGGATGGTCGTCGTATAAGTGATGCTGGTTGTTGATGCTGTTGTGGCTTTTGTGGTTGTTCTTGTTGTCGTCGATGTCGTTGTCGTATTTGTTGAGAATGTGTCAGCGATAATTTTTGTTTTGATCGCATCGTCATCGCGCTCTCATCGCGATTGATCGTGCCAATCGCAAAAAATGCTTTCAGCACAAAAAAATAGTCATCATCGTGGAAATTTTCATGTAAGGGAGTACGTGCTCGAGTAAAACCGTAAAAAAATAAGCAAATAAAAATATTATGAAAAAATTTTGAATGCAAAACAACACCATCCTATTTCACCATTATTAGGTGCTACAAACACGTACAAAAAACAGACTACCTAAACCAACAAGCCACCCGAATAAACAAGTATTTTAAAGGTATTATACCATTTATCGTTTCAAAATTATTTAAGTTATCTTCCAACAATTATAAACTGAAGATAAAATGTATCATATCAATGATATATGTTATGGTAAATCAATATCTTACCATAACACTAATAGGTTGTTAAGTATCGTTACCATACAAAAACTAACTTTTTCTCGAACAAAATTTCCGGTGTATTATACAGTAAATAATTTGTGATTATTTTTTTCTGCAGTTTTACCATAGACTAACTCTAAGACCAGTAGGTCCCATACAAAAACTATTTTTTTCTTGGCTCAGTCAGTACTAGCACATCGGTCCCAAGCGCCGTCCCAAGCTCAATAATGCGCCCCTAATAATGAACTCACACGAACACACTCTCAAATATTCTGTCAAAATAACACAGCAAATCAAAACAAAGGCGCAAATATGTATACTCAGGTGCTGGCTTCAAGGTGTATTTCGGACCAAGGGGTTCTACAACAGTGAACCAATTTCAAATCGCTAGTCAATTCTGGTTATATCATAAAATATTGGTTTCAACCATTACGATTTACGTTAACATAATTTAATAATAAATACGTTATAAAAAGATAATAGATATCGTTAAATAATTCATAAAACATTTTCACATTAAATACTGATAATGTTTAATTTATCGTGTTGATATAGCTGATCATGAACTTGCACAGTAAAAAAATCGTTTTTCCTTGGGTTCATTAAACCTCGTTTGTTGTTGTTCATTATTTTAGTTCATTTTCAAATAACTTCACCAGGAAAAATCTTGTAAACAAAACTAAATCGTGTGTCAGCGGCTTGTTCTTTAGTTTAAATTTTGTGTTATTTCTCTTGTTTTTGTGAAAAATGTCCTTATTCCCGTGAGATTTTGTGTCCTACCATGAACGACTCCAGTGCCAACGAATCAGCGGGAACGTCCCGCGGGATTCTGAACGCCACCAGTTACTCACTGAACAATGACGGCTCCTTCGACGAGAGTGAGCTTTGCGACGAACGAGTCCTTCAGCTGATGGACAAACGCTTCTCGCAGTTGGTCGATGGTATGCAACTTCGGAAGAATGACCGCTACGCCGGGTTCGACAACAATGCCGGCGATAGTTGGATCTATCCGACGAACTATCCGGTAAGGAAGTATCAGTTTTCGATTGTCCGAGCAGCATTGTTCAAGAATACCTTGGTCGTGCTACCGACCGGATTGGGTAAAACGTTTATTGCCGCTGTAGTGATGTACAACATGTACCGTTGGTATCCGACGGGGAAGGTCATCTTCATGGCTCCGACCAGGCCATTGGTCAATCAGCAGATTGAGGCTTGTTACAAAATCATGGGAATACCGAAAGAGGATACGGCAGAAATGACCGGCAAACAGCAGAAGAAAAATCGGACCGGTCTCTGGCAAAGCAAACGGGTGTTCTTCGTAACTCCGCAGGTCGTCCTAGCGGATATTAACAGTCCGGAGCAAAATTTTCCGACTGATTCCGTAAAGCTGGTGGTGATCGATGAAGCCCATAAAGCTAAAGGGCGGTACGCCTATACGGAGGTGATTAAAGCGATAGCAACTAGCAACAGCAGTTTTCGAGTGTTGGCCCTGTCGGCGACTCCAGGTCGGGCGCTGGAAGACGTAGCTGAGGTTATTAAAAATCTTATGATTTCGCATATCGAAGTTCGCTGGGAGAATTCGATCGATGTTTCGCCGTACACTTTTAAGAAGAACATCCGAACGATCGTTACTCCCCTGGGACCCAAGCTGACCAGAATTCGGGAACAGTACATTCAGATTGTTGACCCATACGTCCGGCGGTTGTTGGATGCGAATGTGATTTCCGGTCATACGGGTTCGCTGAGCCGCGGCTGGCTGGTAATGGAGCAGAAGAAGTTTCGCGAGAATAGTTTTATCCAGCGGCACCCGAACTTTACGTCGATCAACGGGGACTTTCAGGTTTGCGTGAGTTTGTATCACGGAATGGAACTGTTGATACGGCACGGAGTGAGGGCGTTTTTAAACTTTTTCGACGATGACAGCAACCGAACGGAAGAGAAGTACTTCGTCACGAAGGATCCCCGGTTAAAGGCGTTTTTGGACGAGCTGCGGGAGGAGTACGGAAAGAACCCGCTGGCCATATTCGGTCCGGTGAATGCGATGCCGAATGGTGAGGTGCCAAAAAGCGATTGGAATGTGTTGGACTTTGGTCATCCCAAGTTTGCCATTTTGGAGCGGAATCTGAAGGAGCACTTCCAGGTGCGGGACATTTCGGTTGGGGGGAATTTGTGGTGGAATTCTAACACTATTGTTGCTTTGCATTTTAGAATAATCCGGATTCCAAGGTGATTATCTTCTGCGAGTACCGCGAATCGGTTGCGATGATCCATCGATTGCTGTTGCAGAATAGACCCGTGATCAAACCGAAATGCATAGTGGGTGAGTAGTCAGAAGTCATGGAATTTACCAGACGATTAATTCTAATCAATTGATGACACATTTCAGGTCAGGGCGGCACCGGAGGAGGCCTTCGTGCCGTAACGCAAAAGGAGCAAATAGCCGCCATGAAGGACTTCCGGTCGGGAGTTTGCAACACTCTGATCGCGACTTGCGTGGCCGAAGAGGGAATCGACGTTGGTGAGGTTGATCTGATAGTCTGCTTCGATATTACCAAGAACCCGACCAGGTTCGTGCAGCGGATCGGACGAACCGGCCGGCAACGGATTGGAAGGGTTCTTATGTTAGTGACCGAAGGTAAGGAGCATGACACCTTGAAGGAGGTGCTGGCGTCTAAGGATAAGACCAATCAGAAGCTCTCGCGAAGTAAGGAAATCTTGGGAGTGCTATACAAGCACTCGCCGCGGCTTGTCCCGACGGAGTTTGATCCGAAGTGCGTCGAAACGTTTATTAAAATTCCGGAAGAGGTAGAAGAAAGTGCGAGTGAGCCGAAAAGTAAAAGAGGGCGGAAAAGGAAAAAGGAGGATCATCAAGTAACAGAAGAGGTTGAGGGGGAGGAAGCAGATGTAGATGCTAGGAAGAAGAGAAAGAAGAAGCTGGATGCACCTAGAGGAACGCAGGATGTGCGGAATTTCTTCCGGAAGGTCGATACCGACCTGGACGCCACCGAGAGGGAAGTTTTCTCTAGTCCTTCTAAGAAAGAAGACGTATCGATAAATTCGGTAGATACGTCACGAGGGAGCTTCAAAGCACCACATGATGCTTCCTTAAGGTTAGGAAAAAGCGATCAGGAGATGGAGTTGGAAAAACTAATCAAGCCACTTCTACGGCATAAGGCCAGACTTGAAAGAGAGCATTTTCTAAACGATCGGAAGCAGCTGGTAGTCCAAGAGGAGAAGGCATTTAAATCGATTCTGTGTCCAAACCCCTTGAAGCGACTCTTGCTGGAGGCCAATCTTGATTATTTGAAGGAGGTCATTGAGAAAAGCGAAATTTTGCATGCTGCGGTGGGAGAAGATGACGAAGATGACGATCTCATACTGTTGGACGAGAAAGGAGACTGTCTGAAGTCGGAGATCAAAATTGTTGAAGGACTGTTCGAGGGGCGCGATCGGCTTAAAAATCGTATTTTGGATATCGAAGAGTACAGAGAAGCGACGGGAAGGCTTTGTCCCCGCAGGAACGCCGATCAAGTCCACAGACCAGAAGTTACGGACGATCAGGTTACGCAATTCAACGAAATCTTTTCCAGATTTTCAGCCCACAATCTCAGCAGTGACCGCGTCCAACAGCTACCTGTGGTTAGGGAATTATCCTTATCTCCCACCGTTGACCTTCCCGAAGATCCAACCACTTCAAACCTCTTCGATTCCCAACTCTATCTTCCACCATTGCTGGAACCGGACGATTCTGTCAATCTATCTCATTTCCCTGATCTTCCCGAAGCAGCACCAGAAGAAACCCCAATCAATCGAAACAAAGCCAAGTCCCGTGTTGCGAGCTTGGCCAAGAACGAAAAGCGAACTCCCGCAGACTATAACAACAGTCCTCTTCTGAGGGCATTCAACCGTTCGATCCAGAAAGCTAAAAATTCGGACTCCGCTTCGCCGCTCACTAGCCGCCCGAAGGAGCTCAATATGCGAATGGTTCTGGAGTACTTCGGCCTGGGCAATTTGGATCAGGTGTTCGAAGAATCACCTGAAAAACCCACCACTGGAAACGCGTTCCTCGATCGCCTGGACTCGGTTGTTGAGGCCGAAGAACCGATGATGGCAATGGAAACGTCGTTCACCCAGCAAATTGCTGAGTTAAGCAAGAGTTTATTCGATTCTAAGGAACTGGACATGCAGGCCCAGGAGGCTGCCTTCCTGGCTGGGGATTTCAGCCGAAATAGTCCGGCAATCGTTGCTGAAGAATTCATCCCAGGTGAAAAGGCAGAAAATACGGAACGAGACATTTCCGTTGCCGAACCGTCCGCCAAACTAAGCTCGTCAAATAGAACCCAGATTCCGATCGAGGAGTTTCTACGGGAGAATTTCCCGGATGACAAAACCCAAGCCATTCCACTATCAACCATTCGGAGTCAACCGAGTGATCTGTTTCCGTTGAGTGCGAGCAAACAGAGGAAGAAGGACCTACAATTGGACATCCACGGTTGTCTTTCGGATTTGATAGACGACGCCGGCGACAGCGAGGAAGCCATTCCAAACTCCCAGGAAGTCCAACCGAATCCCACAACTCAAACCAGACCTTCGCAGCTAAAGAATCTCAATGTGGGAAATCTACTAGATCTCCTGGCCGACAGCGATGATGACCTGTTTGGCTACAGCGACGGCTCGAAGAAAACTCCCGAGTCCCTCGACCCCGCCGTCAATTCAGACAATACCGTAGACTACGATCCAGACGAAGCAATGGCCCGTGCAATCACCCAAAAAGAAAACATTCCGAACGAGCCGAACCTCCCCTGGAAAGGGCCAATTCCCACAACCCCAACAGCCAGTAGAAAATCCGTTCCAAAAGCGCAGGAATCCCCGCAATTCGTGGAGCGATCACCTTCCATGCTGCGGAAGAGGCTGAACTTTAATCGACTTCGGCTGAACCGATCGAACGCCAACGGGAAACTGGACGTGAACTCGGCTCCGGTCGTGCGAGCGAACTCCGGTACGACAAACCATCAGTCGCCGTTTTTTGCCTCCTGCAGGCCAGGAGGCGTATCCAGTTTTCGCCAAGAATTGGAACAGAAGTTTGGATTTCAACAACACGAACGGCAGCGGTCATCCCAATGGGACCGAATTGCGGACGATATGACGATGATCGTCCCGAGATTCAAACGCAGGGCGGCAATCGTCAGCAGTGACGACAGCGAGGAAGACGATGCTTTCGAAGATATTGTGCAGCGGGAGAGTGAGGACGAGGATGATGTCTTTCAAACGGCTAGATCGGTAAGTGCGGTTTGGAGGAGGCAATGAGGTGGAGTTTAATCTTTGATTTTTTTTTTATTCGTTCAGAATGTGAAGTCTTCGGCGGAGGGGTTAATGGGTCCTCCGTCGGCGATTATTGATCGTCGTAATAAGCGACGAAAACGGAAGGAGCGCTGTGATTTCTTTATGAGCCAGGCTGTGGATGAAGACGATGGCAATGAGGACGACGAAGACGACGACGACGACGAACACCCCAGTGATGAGGGATTATCGCAGTTTGTCGACGATTCCATCATTCATCATGGACCGGTAGAGGACGACGATCCGGACGATATGCAGGCCAAGTACCTGCAGTCGGTGAGGTGAGTGTTTACAATGATTTGCTTGGCTTGGATAGATGGTTTTGATTTCCAAAGAAGGTTTCAGGCAAGATTAGATCTTGTCTGCCGACGGTAGTAAACTTTCGCATTGTAGATCTATTAGGTATCAAATATCAATGTGAGTGCCATGTTTGACTAACAAACTTGGCTTGCTTACAAACATCAGCGCTGGCTACATCGCCGACGATTCAACAATAGGAGAATGCAAAACATCTAATTCTCGACATTCTCCAGATAGCGGAGCCTAGCACGATTGAATTAGGATTGAAGTACCCAAGGACGCTCTGTGTTGTTACTTCAATGGTACTTCTCGTCCTAGTACAATCGTACTACAATTGTCCTTCAGGTGTTACAGCCGATTGACTTGAATTGTCAAAATAGCTAGCGGTTGATTTGAAACTTTGGCAGGTGGTTGAAGGAGGCTTGAAGTCCGCCATTGAAGTAGGATTCTACTAGGACTGTTTACTTCAAATAGTCCTTGAATTATTCGTTGAAAAATAAGACACAAATTCACACGACATCCACTCCGCGTTGATATTTTATCACTTCGTTCGGATCCGCGAGTGACAAGTTCGGTTTCGGCACCCATTTTTCTTGGTGCAGCTGCACTCGAATCGAGGCAGCTGTGTTCTGTTTCCACACTCTTAGCTGCCTGGTCTTTACCTACAGCGATTGGCATCCCCTCTTTCTTGACACGAAACACAAGCCATTATCCGAACCAACACCGTTCAACTTGATCGTCCACCATGACCGCTGGCACATTGACAGCATGTAACAGAAAGTATACTCGAAGCTCCTTTGTTGTATTCGCCGGCAGTAGATGCTTCTTTGGCCAATCTTCCTCCTGGTCGTACAGCAACTGCGGGCCTCGCACCCGCGGACTAGTTGAGTGGAATTCCGGATTCTTTCTACACTTTGTCAGCAAATTTTCTACGTTTAACCTCGTCGGTAACCGTAGCCTCGTTAGGCTCAGAATCTCCCCGACGCGGAAGCCAACAAATTGCTTGTATCGACGCTTATCGGAAAGAAAATCCAGGAAAGAACCACCTCTGCGTTACCAGAGGTAACAGAATACCAATATAACTAAAAAATGAGAAAGATTTTAACTCCCTCAAACCAAGCCACAAACGAATACAGAGTAAAGAGAGATTATGATCAATGCTCTCTGTCTCCCCAAAATAATCCAACTTGTTCTGTTGTGTTCAAAATGCCATCGAAGCAGGATGCATTGCGCGAGCAGATTGCATAGTTCTATCAAACGAAAATAAATCACGGAAAAGTTCACTGTGACTCATTTTAAAACCGAGAATGTTGCAGCTTCAACCACCTATCGTATCCTGGCATCCTCAGGAACAGATAGTGGTACCAGTGGGAGACCGGCTAAAATAATGGACAAGAAAGGACTCAAATTGCTCCATAGTTATTTTAACACAAGGATTCGATTAGTCAATCTGATACACCCAAAAAGTTCAAGTCTACGCAACCTTACATCTGCAAGACGTTGAAGAAGATAGAAATAGTCCATTCCAATAGTGCCACAAGAAATTAAGAAGGTAATCCGTTCAGTAGGTGGAGACTGGCGGAGCTGAGCTGCAAACCACCCGGCGGGCCATAGGTTGCGGATCATGAACGGCTTCCAAATATGGAGGTTAGATGCGATTTCTTCCAAAAACCCACAAATATCCGAAAGCAGCCCTGTCAAAGCGAGTCACTCCGCTATAAGCGTAAAAGTTCCAGGCCTTCGCCAACCTGTGCATCTGTTCTCCATGTCAGGGCGGCTCGAAACGGCGTCTGTACTCCATGTTAGGGGCGGCCGATCATCGTCCTCGTGCCAGCGTGGGACTCTAAACAGAGCTGTGCACGATGGTCCACCGGCGAGACAGTGGTGGCCCTACAAGCCAGCCCTTAAAAAATAATAGAATTGGAAGCACACGATGTAAATACGGACCGGAACAATCGCCATAGACCCAGGCAACGAAAAAGGACTAACGACTGGAAACTCGAAACATGGAACTGTAAGTCCCACAATTTCTCGGGTAGTACCCACATTCTTTCCGACTTACTGAGGGTCCGCCAGTTCGACGATGCTGCGCTGCAGGACGATTGCTGAAAAGAATCAACGGTACATACGTATAGGGATGGTTATACCATCTACCAGAGCTGCGGCAATACACGTGAACTGAGTACAGCTTTTATCGTGATGGGCGAAATGCAAAGCGTGTGATTGGTTGGTGGCCAATCGGCAATGTGCAAGTTCGGAATGTGCAAGTTGAAAATCAAAGGCCGTTTCTTCAATATCAGCATAATCAACGTGACAGCCCTTACCTAGGAAGTGGCGATGACGACAAGGACGCTTTTTACGCGCAGCATGAACGGGAGGGAATACAACAGCTGCTCAAACCATGACGTCAAAGTCGTCATCGGAGATCTCAATGCTCAGGTCGACCAGGAGGAGGAATTCAGGCCGGTTATAGGAAAGTTCAGTGCCCACCAGCTTACGAACGAAAACGGCATCAGACTCATCGATTTCACCGCCTTCAAAAACATGGCCACACGTAGTACCTACTTCCAGCATAGCCTCTCATATCGACACACCTGGAGATCACCACAACAGACCGAATCACAAATCGACCACGTATTGATTGATGGATGACACTTATCGGATATTATCGACGTCAATACCTATCGCGGCGCCAACATCGACTCAGATCACTATCTGGTAATGGTCAAAGTGCGCCGAAGACTTTTCGTTGTGAACAACATTCGATACCTGCGCCCGCCACGGTATAACCTGGAGCGACTGAAGCTAGCCGAAGTCGCAACTAATTACGAAGCCCCTCCTGAGGACTGCTGGAGTACCGTCAAAGCAGCCATCAACAACGCAGTGTAAGGCGCCATAGGGTTTGTGGAAAGAAATCGACGGAACGATTGGTTCGAAGATGAGCGGCAAACGGTTCTAGAGGTTCCGGCAATTAGTCAAAATTTGGAGCAATACAGCCAGAAACAAAGACAGCAATCTTATCTCTTCCGGGATAAGAAGCGTCACCTGGAGGAGTTGGAGTGCGAAGAAATGGAGCAGCTGTATCGTTCTCAAGGTACGCGTAACTTCTGCAAGAAGCTCAATGCATTCCGTAAAGGCTTTGTGCCGCGAGTCGAAAGGTGTCGGGTGATTGAAAGGTGGAAGCAGCAGTACGATAAATACTTGAAAGGTGTATAGGTGGAATACCAAGACAGCAGGAGAAATGGTTTCATCGGTATGGTGGACGAGGGTGACGTGCCAACTCCCACGATAGGTGAAAGCATGTGGGAAGGATGTCATCGGAGCGGAAATTATAAAAAATGGCCCGGATGAGTTGGCGACTTGTCTGCATCGACTGATAGTCAGGATCTGGGATACAGAACAGCTACCGGAGGAGTAGAAAGAGGGAGTTATATGCCCAATATACAAAAAGGGTAACAAGTTAAAATGTGAGAACCATCGAACGATCACTATTCT
Source organism: Aedes japonicus (assembly GCA_034211315.2). NCBI lineage: Eukaryota > Metazoa > Arthropoda > Insecta > Diptera > Culicidae > Aedes > Aedes japonicus. The sequence goes on along the minus strand of JASCZW010001636.1, from coordinate 26,375 downwards.
CAACGCTCAGATTTGTAGGTCGATCAACAACTGACCAGATCATTACGTTGCGGCAGATCCTGCAAAAGTGTCGCGAATATCAAATCCCTACACATCCCTATTCATCGACTTCAAGGCCGCATACTATACTATTGATCGTGAAGAGCTAAAGAAGATTATGGACGAGAATCTTTTTCCCGGGAAACTGACCAGAATGATCAAGACTATGATGGATGGTGTATAGTGTTACGTGAAGATATCGGGTGCGTTATCGGACTCGTTTGAAACACGCAGAGGACTTCGACAAGCCAATGGTCTTTCCTGCCTCCTGTACTACATTGCGCTAGAAGGTGTTATGAAACGTGATATCAATAAATCCCGCCAGTTCATCTGCTTCGCTGACGAAATTGTTGGCAGAACGTTCCAGGTGGTAGCTGACCAGTACACCTAGCTGCAACGTGAAGCTGGAAAGGGTGGATTGAAGGTGAATGTGTCGAAGACTAAGTATCTGTTGGCTGGAAGAACCGAGTGTGATATATATAGAGCTCGCATAGGCAGAACTGTGACAATCGACGGAGATGAGTTCGAGGTGGTCGATGAGTGTGTGTACCTCGGATCATTGGTCACGTCGGATAACAACTGGTTCGGAGACGCATTATTACCGGCAGTCGTGCCTACTATAGACTCCACAATACCTTGAGGTCTGGTAAACAAAGATGGCATTTCGCACTAATGTTACGCCGGTGCGTGAGATTTCTACCTTCACAGAGGATACAACCATAACTCACCTCAGATAAAGCAAAGTGCTCTTTTATTCGGTGAAAAATAGACAGAGTGAAAGTGTGCGCCTGTGATAGGATTACCTAGAGTGAGTGAACCACACTCTCTTTTAAACGATCGCACTCATGTGCTCTCATCTGTCTTCGCCCACGTGCTCTCGCCTGCGATCACTGCCGCGCACAGTGCTCTCTCTGAGATTCGCTGGTGCGATTGAAAGTTAAAACATCGTCGGAGTTGCAGAAAATGTCCGAAAAAAGGAAGCGTGAAGAAACATTATTTTCTTCCTTTGTTATGTAGCGTCAAATCGAATTTGCAATCACTGCTTTATATAAGCAGAAGAGCCCACCCCAGTGAGCTCACTGCACAGTGGCCGAAAGCCGGTCATAATCTATAAAATTTGGGTCTTTATTTTTGGCATTGTATATTTTTCTTAGGTTTCTCATATATTGAATTACATTTTCTCCAAATTTCGTGCGGATTGGATGAGTTTTCGATTTTTGGCAGCACTTTGAACATTCCTGTGTCGTACAATTTTGGTGATTTTCATATCTGAAAACCACAATATTTAGGTTTGCTTGATATGCCTGTAACTCTTTCAATTTTCAACCGATTTGAGCAAACAAAGCTTCAATTTGAAGGAAAATGATTGAAGTTTATTTTTCATACCAATACATTTGTTAAAATGGCTCCAAACTATTTTAAATTATTCGTAATATATGCTTAAAAATTACAATTAACCTACATTTCTTTACAAATGTTCACTGTACAACCTGGTGAAACAGTACGAAAAGGTGGGATAGTGTGAATTATATAGGAAATTATCTCTACTTTCCGAATTGCTAGGCCCCATTTTGCGCATCGTTGCGCAAATATGCTAAAAATGATTTTAATTTGTTCGGCCGTTGGTGGATATGGAGACGCATGGTGATCAACATCATCATCATGTTCATCAAAGATTAATAAATCCCGAACTTCTTTTGGCAAATCGATTTTCGGTTTCGGCTTGTTGTGTCTGTAGCTAGACACAACCGGATCCGATGCAACCAACAATCCACGAAACACGTCTCCGTTTGTCCTTTCACGTGATCCTTTCCAAGCATTACTTGCGCGCGTTCGTCGAATCTCCTTATTCATACTTTCTTGGGCTTCTTCTGAGAGCTTTCCGATGGGAATCGAAGAGCGATCGATAATGTCACTTCCGTGGATCAACAGTTTGTGAACCGTTGTAGGCATGTGAAACCAGCCATATAGCTTCACGTAATAAAAAGCGGTTTCTGTAGCATAAGATTTGAATTTCGAAACATTAATCCTTTTACCACTAGAAATGGCTGTTAGTAGCGTACGAAATCGGACTATCAAATCCAAATCAATGCCCGTAATTTCAGAAGAGACTTCCGCATTGGCAAAAAATCGCCTTGCCGTGTTGCCGTTGTTACTTGTGCCGAGACCAGAACGTGGCTTGTCCACGTGTAGGCTCAGTCTGCTAAAAAACTCCTTTTGAATGCGTTGTTTGGTGTTGTTGAACAGCTCAATATGAGCCGTTTTCACCCATTTGCAGAATTCCAGCCTATATGCAATATGCAGCAAACACTCAAAACATCTCATCAAACAATGTAGACTGCTCAAGCCATGATCCAGAAAATCACTGTTCACAGATTTCTTCAACATTTTTTCAACGTCATTAAATTCTGCGGATGTTGATTTGCAAAGATAACACCTTTGCGCAGATGATGTGTTTGTTATGGCGTTTATAGTTTTACCATCAACCATACTCATAACAAGTTCAAATTTGACGTTAAGTTCTCTACCGTTAACATTTACACTAAAAGGCTGTAACTTTGAAATTGCATTTTTCATCCGGTCGTATTCTTGACGGGTCGTATCGACAGTTTCCTTTGCCAGTTGTAGAGAAACTGGTCTACAATACCGAGTCGATGATGGAAGCAAGTTTTCCCAAATGACAATTTCCCCTTGAAACAGTTTTAGTGGAACAAGTGATGTCAAAATTACGTTTGCGTCTGAGTTTTCCAAACTTTTAAATGTTTGATTGTACTCACTTAGCGTAGTTCCATCCATCCCCCATTTCAGAACAAGCCGCAAATCGTCATTAGGTAGATTAGTAAAATTAAACTGCACAAGACTAATTAATCTTGAAACAGTATGATTTAAAAGTTGCTGTAAATCAATTCTGCAAAGACCTTCTGAAATTTCGAAGTACTGATCTGGAGGATAGCACTTCTTTTTAGCAGCAGAGATTGAGTCATATGGTGGGTATATGGTTTTTGCAGGCTCTCTTACGATGTTGTAGCTACGCTTAGATAGCTTTGCATCAACAAATACAGCTAAAGCTTGTTCATCAGATAGCCTTTGCGTAGAGACACCAGTCTTCAGAATGCCTGCAACTTCCTTCTGCCCATCAGCACGCAAAGCCACCTCAGTAGCAAACTTCAACTCACCTATTATAAAGTTATAAAGAAAAATAAAACATTTAAGTTAAAGAGAAAAAAAATACAAAGTAAGAGCAATAAGAACGTACTAAAGCTTCATGTACGACGCAATTCTTCCGTTCTTCGACGCTTACTTCGGTTGCTGCAATCACCGAATTCTTTTGAAGGTCGACCACCTTGATTGACATTTGCTTCTGATGTTGATGAACTAGGTCCAGAAAGTACAAAAAAATCGTCGAGCCAATCACCATTTTCCTTTAAAAAGCGATCCTTTTTCCGTTGTGATTTACTCCATCGACGCAAGAACTCTCGAAAGAATATTGATATTTGCTTCTCATATTCTTCATGAATGGTTCCTCCTACAAATCTTTCTATGTAGTTTTCAATAGCAGTACGTTTATCGTTCGAACTGGCTATATCAAGAACCGGATCCAATATATTTTTTCTTTTTAAGAAAATTTCTAATTAAATAAAAAACGAAAGCTTAAACACATTGATTGACATAGGAGAAAAAATATTGATTACCGATTGGTGTCGAGCACATCTTTGATGAGAAAGAAAACTTGTATTTTTTTTTTTAAATTGACTTCCGTCCGATTAAGTGCACCGGACCTTTTCAACTTTGTACAATTTCAAAGTTCATACACAAAATGCAAGTATTGGTGTTCGAACGAGCCTGTCGAATCCAATGAGCATTTACACAGGGTGAGGAAGAAGATTAACTGCAAGCGTATTAGTAGACCGCAAAAAATTTAGTGATGTAATTATTTGCATGGGCGCTTATGGGAGCTCGCTTGTATGTAGTTGTGACACATCTCGTGGCTGTTTGCCATTCGGGACTACGAAGGTGCTGATGTTTGCGTGAAGTTTGCGTGCAGAGTTGCCATATATATAGATTTATCTGTATTATACACCCCCTTCAAACTATATGCAATTAATTTCAACTTACTAGATAACCCTTCTTTTGTAGCAATACAATTGACGGTTTAATTTTTTTTTCATATTGCTAAATCTGTTGCGTATGCATTTCCTACTACCCACCTCCAACCTAGAGAACAATAAATAAAAAAAAACTCAACCCACTCCTCCCCCCACCCCTTATGCTCTAGAGTGTAGACTTAAAATGAATAAACAATTCATGACTGACTTCACACACTTAATAGTCCACTGGCTGACGATAATAGGTTAAAGTATTACTAAATCCGTCAATTACCCTATTAAAATTATTTTTGATTACGTTGAAATTCTACTGAAAAAGGGTTTCAAATTTTGTATGAACTGAAAAAATATCATACTCGTAAGAAAGGTTCAGTTGCACTTTAGAGAGATTATCTTCCATTTAAAATAATTGTTGATGTCAAAAATCAACTCAACACCCCAAAATTTACTAAATATGTAATTTTCAGGCCGATACACAAACATTTTAGGTTTCGTCCGACTTTTATAAGAACAGCCGCCACTGTGCACTGGGGCGCACGCGTCAGGGAATTTAACTGGATTCGCTTCTGTGAATTTGAGAGCTCTTCTTCACACTCTAGAGCGATCGAGTGTAGTGTGAATAAAAACCATTTTTCTTCACTCGCATGCGCTACCCACATGCAAACAAGGCGGATGAATATAATCAAGAGTGTGTGGAAAATTTTAAATCTCTCTCTACTACACTGAGGATATGGACATCACTGCTGGTAAACGTACAAAGTGTACCATTTACAAAACGCTGATAAGACCGGTAGTTCGGGCATGAAACTTGGACAATGCTCGAAGAGGACCTGCAAGCACTTGGAGTTTTCGAACGACGCGTGCTTAGGGCCATTTTTTCCAGTGCATGTGAAAACGGAGTATGGAGGAGAAGGATGAACTACAAGCTGGAGCAGCACTATGGCGAATACAGTATCCAGAAAGTCTCCAAAGCTGGAAGGGTACAATGGGCGGGACATGTTGTAAAAAAGGGCGGACAACAACCCCGCAAAAATGGTGTTTGCCTCGAATCCGACCGGTACAAAACGCAGAGGAGTGCAGCGAGCTAGGAGGTTAAACCAACTGGAGCAAGACCTTGAAAATGTTGGACACTCGAGGAACTGGAGCCAAGCAGCCCTCAACCGAGTTTAGGTCGGTATCGTGTTCGAAAGAATTTTTTTTCTATCCCAAACCCATGGTAAATTCCGTTTACTGAAATGGAAAAGTGAAGAATCGAAAAGAAATTTCTGCAGCAGTATCCAACCTGAAACGAACGAAAAATAAAATTGGAATATGTAAGGTTCCCATGCAAACTAAAGGAAGCTGTTACTTTTACTTTTGGAAAAATGTTCCGCTCGATCATTCCGTACGTAAAGGTGACATTTCGTTCCAGCAGAACAATTCAAGCAAAACAATGCAATTGGTCCTAAGTAACATTGAGAGACTCTCTTTGTCGACTTTCTCTTTGCGTTCCTACGGCTGTATAAAAACATGTTCAAGTATTTTCAACATACAGTACGGTAGTATAAAGTGTGATTAAGGATCCAATACGTCGACAACATCAGCAAATCGTTCAATAGACAAGCTATTAACGAAAGAGAAAGTCGACGAAGAGAACCTCTCAATGTTACTTAGGACCTAATGCATTGTTCAGCTTGAATTGCCAAAATTTCGCTTGGTAATATTGAACAAAATTCCGTAGTCTCTTTACTTTTTAGGTCGATACTGGCCTTTAGGTGTCAAAATACATACACTCCTGTTTCATTTTACTCATTTTTTGAGTATAATTGTATTCTCGAGAGACGCGACGCAAAACCAGGGGCCTGGCAACCATATCCTATTTGCTAGCGTTTGACAGTATGCAACATATCATGGGCCTTATTTGAATAAGGCCCGCCTGACGTTCGTTTCTACGGGTAGGCACGCCAGCATTGTTTTCAAACAATGAATCTTTTGACGTTTGGTTGTTAGAGATGTTGACTACAGGAACATCTCTGTTCGCCATATCCCTGCGCAAAACAGAACACTTATTGTTCTTACTAAACGTAAAAAGGGGTTTAAATTTACTTTTTTAGTCGACCGGTTTCTGGCTAGATGTTGCCTGTCTACAGAACGAATATTCATATTGTGTTACAATACATGTCGAGCGGGGTAAAATAATATCAAGCAAAACAATGCATTAGGTCCTAAGTAACATAGATAGATTCTCTTCGTCGACTTTCTCTTTGGTTAATAGCGTGTCTATTAAACGATTTGCTGGTGTTTTCAACGTATTGGATCACTAATCACACTTTACACTACCGTACTGTATGTTGAAAATAGTTGAACATGTTTTTACATAGCCGTAGGAACCCAAAGAGAAAGTCGACAAAGAGAGTCTCTCAATGTTACTTAGGACCTAATGCATTGTTTTGCTTGATATTCTACTGGGATTCCAGTTTCGTGAGATCAGGGCTGGTAGCGACGAACGATGTTAAAAATAGTTATTTTAGTGACTACGTTGCTGAAAAAAATGACTAAATAGTGACTTCAATTTGTAAAAAAAGGACCAAAAAGTTACCAAATTTTTCAAAAGGTTACTAAAAGTGACTATGAAAAATGGATTTGAAAGAAATAATTAATTTGTGTTTGGTGGTTCATCAGCATCCTTGATCCATTGAGTAACCACACTCATGCTGAGAACGAATAGCGAGCTCGTTCTACCTGATTTGTGCAAAATCCAAACCGTGTCGAAGAATTTTACACAAGATTGTCGTGAGTGGTTTTTATTATAGTCACTCAATAGTCTCATATAACTTCCAACAAATTTACCCAATGGCTCAGTCAGATCTTTTCGGTGAGATAAAATGATTATATTCAAATCAAATCGTTCGATTGAGGCGACGGATCTCATAAATACTCAATAATCTTAATAATATCCCAAATTGTATCTTCCTCAAAATGGCATGATCGTTTGGCTTCGATAGTTGAATGCATCAAACCATAAATATATAGGGACTATAGTTTTTGTCTATCAATTTTAGTGGCGTCTCGTCCACATGTGCACCTCGTGCACTGCACAGTCTAAAATTGTATATTTCATGTATTATCAAATTCATCGATTTAATACTCCGTTAATACTCGCAGACTGCGCATTTCAAATTGTGCACCATATCCTGTGTATACCACACGTGGATCGTTTGTAGATGTTTTTTTTCCTATAACTTGATTGCCGATGAGTTAGTATCTGTTTTGTGCACTTTGTGGTCTGCACAGAGTAGTTTTACTCACTGGCTAGTTGCAATTTTATTCTGTTGTTTCGGGACATTGACAAGGTACTTTTTGTGGCATATCACAAAAGACTCGGCAAAGGAGAAACTATGGAGCAAGATATTGTTGTCAAAATTGACGTACGCGTTCGAAAGAAAGTGCACAACCGATTAATTTTCTCACGAGACGCCACTGCAATTTGTTTTAAACATAAACGGAAGATGTACGGAGGTGGGTCCAATTTCCCGCACTTTTGAATCACTTCGTTCGGAGGGTTTCGTAAAACCTGCAAAGCTCAAAAACGGTAACAACATTCTTCGTATAAAAATGCATCTGCTTGCCAAATTTTAGACAATATGAACGCTTAAAACTTCCCATGACGAAGTGATGCTTGGGGGTGCTGAAGTAGCGATCAACCCTACTTTTATCTTGTATTTAACTAATCTTGTTGTGCTCAGTTGGTTTTAGGATGCCTCAGTGTCGAAGTGAATAAACATTTATCGGCGATGCCATCGCATGAAGCAGCTGGAAAATCCGATGCGATGCACTTCAACAGCCAAATCAGCTTAGCTCTAGTAGCTGCATCGCGTGGACTAAACAGTTGAATTTTTCCACCGGAGCCAGACGACTTTGAGCTGGTGGCTTTGGTGTCTGCTTCGGTACATAACCGTAGTTGCGATGATTCTAGCCGTGCCGCCCAATTATCCTTGTGCTTTGCACTTCCGGCGTGTTGGTCGAGGGATTGGAAACCCTTAGCAACAGAGAAGGACTTTAAACAAATCTTGCAGAAAGCTTCGGTGTCGCCATGATTTCGTGCCCTATCTGAAATCTGGCAGCCGTTCGAATCGGTTTTCTTCAGCCATTCAACGCGAAATGCACATTGTCCCATTTTTGTCTAAAACATAAACTAGTTAGTAGTTGGTTCACTAAAATAACATAGAAAATCATTACCTTTTACGGAAAATATACGTGACCAGAAATGGCAAAGACAATATTTTCAGATTTCATGTTTGAAATCCACTTCTCATTTTGTGTGAATGTGTTTGTGAACAAGACGTTGAAACGTCGCGGGCGAGCAAAAAATTGAGCTTTGCAGTCGTTCGTGCTGTCTTGTTCTCTCCCACAAAAATCTTGAAAACGCGGCGCGCTGTTTACAAGTTTCCCGTGGGGGAGAACAAGACAGCACAAACGACAGCAAAGTCTAATATTTAAAAAAAAGCTTTCTCTTTTTTTGCTAGCGCTGCATATTGAGATTAAACTGCTCGAAAAATAAAATAATATAATAAACTATGTCTTTCAATTTTTACACGCTGAAAGTAGAATGATTCATTATCGCACAATTTTTTCCTAAAAAAAGTTGAAAAAAGTGACTAATTACTAAAAATAGTGACTTGAGTTGAAAGGCCTTAAAAAAAGGGACTTTAAATTGACCACCTCGAAAAAAGTGACCAAGTCACTAAAAAGTGACTTGCTACCAGCCCTGTCATTAATGTATAGCTAAGACAGGATGAAAATTATAAATTTTTATCAGCATTTATGTATTTAATGTAAACTTTCCATACCTCGATATTGAAGGGACCATCGAGGTAGGGAGAGATCGACATTCAGAACAGAAATTTACTAGCCTGCTAGAACGATCCTAGAAGCATTTCGCGTTGCAAAAGTTTTTTTTTGTGTATCCCGTATCCAGAGCAAACCTCGATCGCTTGTTCCAAACACAGGTGACCTTGGTTTTCATCGACATATGGAAGGTAATTTGCTCAAAAATATTTTCAAGGGACTATAGACATAGAGAATCATCGAGGTAGAGAGAATATCGAGATAAAGAGATTCTCATATATACCAGAGACTATATTATTAAGAGACGCGCGGAGAGAATAAAAGTTAATATGGTTACACGGCCAACTGAGATATTTTGTCTGTATGTTTTGGCAACCCCAAAATTTGTGTTTACTTCGAGTGACTTTCACAAGTAGCGTGAATTTTGTCTGCAGCAGCGTTAGGATAAACGATTACATTATTGTCAATAACAGTGGTGTGCATTTAATTTCAGAACTTTTTTCTATGTGACTAATTTTCCTTTTCACATACACCTAGAAATAATTGGCTACTCCAAACAGGTTGCACACATTCTATGTACATATACAGTGACGGACAATACAATAAGACCAAAGCCTGACTTTCATACAAAACGGTCATGTTAGGGGGCTTGCCTTTCAATATCTCGAAAACCAATTCGGCTGTGGTCCTGACGTAGCCTAAATTTTCATCTGCATTAAATCCATAATTTTTCATTCACCACTTTAAAAGTTACAGACACCACATATGACAAAACAATAAGACCAATTTTTGATTTCCTTAAAGGATGCTCGAATCTGAAGATCTGAATTTTAATTATTGATGCATGGGTGATTTTAATATCAGTATGCTATAGATTGTAATTCACACTCATCAACTATGGATAAACTATGGATATAAAAAGGAGGTCTTATTGTTTTTTTGTAGTTTCTGAAGTAGTGAGTGAAAAATTATGAATTTATTAAAGATGAAAATGCAGGTTATTTCTAGGCTATTGCCAAAATTTCAATTATTTCACGAGAAAGTGAAAGACAAGCCTCCAAACATGACCATTTTGTATGAAAACCGGAAGTCACCATCTTGGTTTCCAAAATGGCGTCGGACATCGGTTTCCAGCCTCTTCACGTCGCCTTCGTTCCAAAAATATCCATATTGTAGACTATTTGACAATTTTTCACAAACCGGAGGTCGCCATCTTAGATTTCAAAATGGCGCCGGACACCGATTTCCGACTTTTACGCGTCGTCCCTTCCGAAATCCCCATATTACAGATTATTTGGCAGCTTTTCACAAACCGGAAGTCGCCATCTTGTAGACTATTTGACAATTTTTCATAAACTGGAAGTCGCCATGTTGGATTCCATAATGGCGTTGGACATCGATTTCCGGCCTCTACACGTTGTCCCCGTTCCAAAAATACCCATATTGTAGGATATTCGGCGCCTTTTCACAAACCGGAAGTCGCTATCTTGCTTTTCACAATGGTGTCGGACGTGGCATAATATGTGAACAGTCACTCCACAGCACACCATTGAAGGCGTAGGTTAACTGAACTCACCAAGTATCCAATAATGTACACTGAACACACCAAGTATCCAATAATGTACATCCTTAGAAACACTTAGGCTTTTTTGGGTCTTCAACCGCGTTATTTCAAAAATCGTCGTAAAAAAAACCGTGTAAAAAAAGACTTGAGTGTACTTATTATTTGTTATTATTCTAAGCTTTTCAGTTTATATTCCTCATATAATTTAGGTGGAAAATATTATGATCATTCACGATTAAATTACAATTGTGAGGAACCTCCTCGGTTGATAGTGAGTCTAGAAAAACTGTCGGATATCTGAAAATATATGAGTATTTTTGGAATTTGATTAACGTGTGAAAATAAAAAATCGTTGTCAAATGACATTTTCCAAATTTAGAATCCCTCTAAACCGTCCGGCTTAAAAAAAACTAACGCAACTGCCTCGCCCTTCCAGGAGTCCCCTCCGCCGCGGTGGCTTCAAGATTCCAGCTGCTCCGGTACGCTTCCAGAATAGGCTGGACATCTACTCGCAGCCCGTGCATCTGGACCAGCCATCGATGTACGAGATGGATTCGTTCATCGTTCCCGAACATGATGACGATGAGGAGCAGGAAAGTGGTGAACCAACGCCGCCCCGTTCCCAGTCCAGTTCCGAGCTGGACGAACTGGAACGAGCGGAAGCGATTCTGAGGGAACGCCGGCGGGCTCGACGCATGGAGAGGCGAATGCCAAAAGCTAAGCGCCGAAGGAAAATCGTTTCATTGGACGGCGAGTCCGACAGTTCCGAGGAGGGAGAAGAATTTAAGGCATTCCGAAGGCAGATCCATTCGCTGTCGCCGAACTGAACCGACCATCGTATGTGAGTGGGTACATGTTTACCCTGTAGAATTGTGCCATGTTACCAAATGTATTTTTGTTAAGAAAAAATAACTTGCCAAGCATTGTGATGACAAGTCCCGGAGGGATAGGTTCTTTCCAACACCAACTGGTTGCCACTTTTAATAAGGTATCTGTGAATCATATATTATAATCGTTCATTCCACGGTACATATCTTTGATTTCGTTTTCGTTTTTTTCTTCTTCTTCTTCTTCTATATCTTACGCGGTTTTCAGTTATTTCGTTCAAAACTACATTAGACTTGGTGTGGAGTTGGAATTCATTTTTTTTTTCATTTTTTGTATTTCTATCTCGTTCGCAGGTAAAGAAGGAAAACCCGCGAACTATTCCTCCGAATGGCCGACTCTTCCGATCTCGGTTTGGGTCTTGCTTTCATTTGCATTCACATCGTTTCGCAGGTCACTAGTCGCATTAGGAGGGGAGGGTTGTTGGATTGTTTCTCTCTGCTGCTGCTGCTGCTGCTGCTGTTTCTTTTTCCTCTTTTGGTTGTCGTTGGCTGTGTTTAGCGGCGCGCCCGATTGAACTGATTGGTTTCGACTGTCTTTCGTTTTGGTTTGGTATAGGGTTTGAATCTGAGATTAAGGGAGGTTATGGTAAATGTAAGTTTTTGTTGTTGTTGTGGTTGTTGTAAGAGAACTCTGTCTATATGCTAACTTGTTATCTGTTGATCTACTTATTTCGTAAATTAGCTACTTTGTGGTTTGTTTTTTATTGTAGTTAGATTTATTATTTTTCGGTTTGTCCTTTCTGTGGCAAAGTTTGTGTGATTGGTTGCTTCAACTGCGTACGTGTGTATGTGTGAGAATAAATATGTATATGCAATTTAAAACAGATGCAGTTTGCTCTTTCGTTCGAGAGATGGCGCTTTCTAATGTTTCTTGTACAATCAACTTGTAATCCGCGTCATTTCAGACACATATCAAGGGGAACCTCGAAGCTACTTAGGCGTTAGGGTTACGCGGTAAAATGGGAGTAGGCTCAGCTTGATTTGATGCGGGTCACTTTACTATGTATACCTTTCCGGGTTTGTGTGGGTACGAGTCGGTGTCGACTATCTATTAATTATGCAAACAACAAAAACAACGCACTTTCTGGTCAATTCAGTGAAGGTGTCCGCGAGTCGTTCCAGTTGACTTCGATGTTGGGCCACTTGGTCTGCAGGCAGGTCAGCATCGGATCCGATGGGTTGCACATCCGCACGTCGCTCTCCAGCTGAATGGCGTGGCCTTTGTTGTATCGCACCCGGTTGTCGCAGTTCGAGTTCGGTATGCCGTTGTAGTGCAGCAGGTCGAAGGTGTCCGGTACTGATTTCTTCTCCGTCGGGAAGAACTCGTTCATGAAATCGTTCAGGAGGATGATGCCGAGGCTTTCCGGATCCAACTTCCTGCGCATCAGGTCCACACTGCGGGGAAAGATGAAAATAGTGTTATTACAAGATAATCTGAATGTACCATTTGGGGGGAGATAGTTCATCAACATCTTGCTATGAGGTACCAGGTGGTTACACACCGATTACCTGTTTTCCGTCCGCTATATTACAAAACATTGCGAATTGGAGATAATGAAATCATTGGGTTGGCACTAAACAGATGAGCTTGGAAATCAATAGAGGCATAAAGTTTGACACATCACGGTAGAAAGAATCGATTATATTTACCTACAGACTCGAAGGATCAACAATAGATCGTATGGATCAAGTTAAAGATTTGGGAATTATTCTGGACTCTCAACTTTTATACAAGCAACACATCTCGTATGTTGTTGATAAGGCGTCGAGGACATTGGGCTTCATCTTCAGAATAGCAAAGAATTTCTCCGACATCTATTACCTCAAATCACTGTTGTAATTCACAGATATTCAGGAAAGTTCTTCGTAGAAGTTCAGGGAAGTTTTTAAAGGAACTTCAGGGAAGCTCTTCACCGAAATTCAGGGTAGTTCTTTATAGAGTTCTTCAGAGAACTTAGGAGAAGTTCATCAGTGAACTTCGGTGAAGTTCTGCAGAGAATTTCGGAGAAGTTCTTCGGAGAACTTCGGTGGAATTCTGCAGAGAAATTCGGGGAAGTTTTTCAGAGAAGTTCAAGGAAATCGGTAAAATTCATTGCTTTGAGGTTTCAAATTATTCGTTTGTACCGGTTCATAGAGCAGCAAAAATGAAATGCTATTGGAGCGTTTGACGGAAAGCACGTTCGTGTGAAAAACCCCTGCAAAGATCGCGGTGATTATTTACATTATAGAAAGCAGTTCAGCATAATTCTAATGGATATTTATAGAAATTCTCTCAACGTTATCATTTTGAAAATACTTAGTACTTAGCAAGGGTCAAGATGAGCAATTTCAGAGTTGCTTTTGAGGTAACTAGAGTAGCTCAAGTTGCTCAGCAAGCGAGCACTGTCATTTGTTTTCTCTCTGTTTTTGCACAGCAGCTTTGAAACCGCCGCACGCTACACGGGAAATAACTCACACATATTTTTCGCAAAAATCCCAACAATTATTTAGCACCCTCTGAGAAACACAGATGAAGTTTACGAGGCAAATAAAAAGTATATGTGGCCACACATAGTGGTTATGTGTACGTATAAAAAGTATGTGCTGTTACAAAGAGATATGTGTGAGACACATAGATATTATCATTGCTATTTTATCAGTGTAGTACTAGTGCTCTCGTGTATGCACAATTGGACACAAGCAATTTTCAATGTTTTTCAATTTTCTCTCTTTAACTTTGGTAACCTATGTTCGGTAAAACTACATATCTGAAAAGCACGTACAATTTGATATCGTATTTACTACCATTCGTGTAAACCTTTGCCTTTTTCTAGAAAAAGTTATTTTCATGTCTTCAATCATACTTTGAATACACTTATCAGTTTTAGCTTAACCTTCAATTTGCTGTTGCAGCAAACGTTCAGACCATGAACTGGTACTGTGGAACAAGGGCAGGACAACAGACAAACGAGCTCAGCCCGCTGCACTCTGACCAAAGCTCTAACCTTCCTAGAATCGATGTTTAGCAAATTTCCAATCTATACATATTGTTCAGCTCACCGTTATTCCATCTTCTATTGCCATTAGCAGAATGTCCACATTTTTTTGTCAAACAAATTGGGAGTCAAAATTTTTTAAACCATGGCAACCAATGAATGTTGATTTAATTTTAAGCTATATTGAGTTACTCGCGAGTCACTCGGTGCATCAAAGCATAACAGAGTTAAGCTGTCTCATTCCTAGGTACTTTGCTACACTCAGGCAAAAAATGCTTATGATTTTCATAAGATCTACTTTATGAAGCGATGTTTTATTATTTTTTCAAGTTTTCATCATGATTATTATGGATTTCACATCGATCTGAACGAAACCTTCATTTAAATGTACCTAAGTTTTATAGTTAGGTATAGTACAATAGATGCGATCTCCCCTTCAGAGTACATGAAATAGGCAATAAGTTTTTATTTAGAAGTAAATTTATTTCGATTAATAGAATATTCTAATCTCTGCCAAAGAACGTCGACCAACGAAATATGAACTGTTCCGTCCGGATGAAATAGTTCATAGCCCTCTACTATAACATGAAAGCTATCGCTAGGGTGTACACACGACAACGAGCACGGCTCTATATAATAGCGTAAAACTATCGTTTGAAAGTCATAAGTAGTATAAGAGTACCAGCTGGCATGCAGTGACGCGTGCTACGATGTTTACGCCTTCACGGAAACCTGGCTTAATATAAACACATCATCGAAGCAACTGTTCGACGACACGTATAATGTCTACCGGCTAGATCGATCGACGCTCAATAGCAACAGGAAATCTGGTGGTGGAGTTCTTCTTGCCGTGCGCTCAAAATTCAAATCTCGACTTCTGAAGCCTCCAGAAGACTCAACGGTTGAACATCTTTGGGTGGCGATATCCACTAAAACCGGGACTCTGTTTATTTGCGTGGTCTATATTCCCCCCGATCGTGTTAGCGACAGAAGTCTTATCGAAAAGCACGCTCTTTCTTTGGATTGGATCGTGTCTCAAATGGGACCCAGCGACAATATCGTCATCGTGGGAGATTTTAACCTCAGCACGATTTCATGGAACATCGATACTAACGGCTTCCGCTATCCAGACAATTCCTGTTCGTCGTCAGACCGGCTTCTCTCTCCTTGCTTGACGCTTACTCTACCGCCAGACTTCGGCAAATTAATGGCATTCCTAACGCAAATAACCGTTTGCTGGATCTTTGTTTCATCAGCGAAGAATATGGCCAAAGATGTTTCGTTCATCAAGCTCCGACACCGCTTGTGAAAAGCTGCAGAAATCATTCCCCTCTGCTTCTGACACTGGAATTCAAACCTAAGTACAGCTTCCATGACGACATCGAAAAAGTTTATTATGACTTCATCCATGCTGATTTTGAGCAAATGAACAATTTTTTCGCCGGCGTGAATTGGAACACGACCCTTGCAAACGGGGATGCGAATTTTGCTGCTTCGACTATGTGTAGTATTTTGCTGTACGCCGTTGATCAATTCGTGCCTAAGAAACTTAACCGTAAGCCTCCCAAACCTGCTTGGTCTAATTCCGATCTCAAACATTTGAAACGTGTTAAAAGGGCTGCTCTTAGGAAACACAGCATATATCGCACCGATTCAACGAGGACAATCTATGCACGCGCCAACGACGATTACAAACACCTCAATAACCGCTTATACAACTCGCATCAGTCTCGATTGCAGAGTCGTCTTAAAACGAAACCGAAAAGCTTTTGGCGGTTCGTGAATGAACAACGGAAGGAACCCGGCTTACCCTTCACTATGACTGACGGCACTCATGAAACTGACTCTTTCGCGGATATCGCCAACTTGTTCCGTAATCAGTTCAGTAGTGTCTTCTGTGAGGAAACTCTGGATGCCGAGAGCCTTCGAAGCTGCAACTAGCAATGTTCCCCGCTTATCTGTATTTGGCTCTGCTTTCACTATCCATAGTGATATGGTAGGTTCAGCCGGGAAGCAGATGAAATATTCAACTGGATGCGATCCTGATGGTATTCCTTCAATTGTTCTGAAACGTTGCCTTAACACACTCGCTGCGCCTTTGGCTACGGTTTTCAATTTGTCATTGACTTCCGGCGGTGTGTTTCTCGAAAGCTGGAAAGAGTCGTTTGTTTTTCCAATACACAAAAAGGGATGCAAACGATCCGTCGCCAACTATCGTGGAATTGCTGCACTAAGTGCTGTATCTAAGCTATTCGAACTGATTGTTCTTCAAAGGCTGGTCCATGACTATTCACAGACTATTTCTTCTGAACAACACGGTTTTATGCCCAAGCGCTCAACGGCGACCAACCTTACCGTATTTACATCGTTCATCATCCGTGAAATGGAACGCGGTCATCAAGTAGACGCCATATACACAGATCTCTCTGCGGCCTGGGGGTTCACGATCAATTGTTGAACTGGCTTCGCTCATACCTGACTGGGAGATCTATGTCTGTGAAGATATCAGATTATGCCTCGTCCAGCTTTTCAGTGACATCCGGCGTTCCACAAGGCAGCCACCTTGGTCCATTCCTTTTCCTGTTATATATGAACGACGTGAACTTGGTCCTCAGATGCCTGAAATTATCCTACGCGGACGACCTAAAACTGTACTACGTCATAAAATGTCCAGAAGACGCCCAATTTCTTCAGCAGGAACTACAAGTTTTCGACGACTGGTGCCGGATCAACAGAATGTCCTTAAATGTATCCAAATGCTCGACTATCTCTTTTGGCCAAAAACGTGTGATGTATCTCCACGACTACATCCTTCGAGGAACGCGCTTAAAACGTGAAACAACAGTAAAGGATCTGGGAGTAATGCTTGACACCAAACTGTCATTCGAGAACCACATTGCCTATATAGTTTCTAAAGCCTCATCGCAGCTAGGATTCATCTTCCGCTTCGCAAAAAACTTCAAAGATGTTTATTGTCTGAAGACACTGTACTGCTCTTTGGTTCGTCCTTTTTTGGAGTACTGCGCTGTCGTTTGGTCCCCTTTCTACCAAAATGCAGTCCAGAGGATCGAAGCCGTTCAGCGGAAGTTTATACGCTTTGCTTTACGACATCTTCGTTGGCAAGACCCTCGCAGATTGCCAAGCTACGAAAGCCGGTGTAAGCTCATTAAGCTGGAGTTGTTGGAAGGGAGGCGTATGGTGGCCAAAGCGTGTTTCGTTGGTGACCTTCTTCAGGGAAACATCGACTGTTCCACTTTACTTAGTCTCTTGAACATCAACACTCGACGACGAAACCTACGTTTACAATCATTCTTCATTAACCGGCACTCAAGGACCAACTACGGCAAACACGAACCTATGCTAAGCATGGCTCGTGTCTTCAACAGCTATTATAACGTGTTTAACTTTAATGTATCCCGTGAGGTTAATAAGCGTTGTTTCCGAAGATGTATGTGTTAATTGTTGTATGTAATTCAACTTTAGCTTATTGTCATTGGGATAAGCATTTTTATCTGTTGACGAATCAATAATAAATAAATAAACAAATAAACAAAGAGCTATCACTACATAGTTTAGGTGTTCCTATGAACTATTACATAACGACTGTTCTAGAAAGTATAAGCACACTTTATTTTAACTGTCACTTTGAATATAATGAAATATTTCAACATGTTTTGGCTGCATCGTTTTGTTTGCACATTTCTGAATGACATAGCATCAAAAAAGTGCTCAGTATTGTGTTACCAATCTAAATGCGCGGTCTTACTCCGGAACAACAAAAAGTATCGAGCACAAATGGTGCACTGTGAGCGGACTCTCCTTAAGAAAATTGACCAATGAAGCGTCGGAGCGGTACGATCTGCGATTCGAAAATATAGAGAACAGTGTACGTTTGAAGATGCGCCGAAGAGTGGTCGGAAATCCGGTCCTGTTAGTCCGGATATCGATAAAAGATCAGGAATGCCTACAAGCGAAAACCAACGACTTCCGTTCGGGATGTTGCGAAAAAACTAGGGACCTCGTCGAGTAACGTCATGCGTACAAAAGAAAGACTTGAGGTAAAAATATATCGGAAACAGAAAAAAACCCCAAAGGAACCCAAAACAGGCCGCGTCCGTGAAACCACGGCCCGCAAACCCTACGGTTCGTTATTGTGTAGAAATTCTGGGTATATAATAATGGACGATGAAACGTATGTGAAACTAGATTACAAAACGCTTCCCGGACCACAATTCTATACTGTAAGCGAAGACAAAGACATCCCCGAAACGGAGAAGGCAATTTTTACCGAAAATTTCGGTAAGAAGGTTATGGTTTGGCAGGCAATGTGCGAGTGTGGTAAAACATCTAGTCCGTACATGACAACGGAGACGATGAACACTCAGAAGTACGTTGAGGAATGTCTCCAGAAGCGATTATTGCCGATGATCAGGCAGCACGAAGGTCAAGTAGTGTTTTGGCCTGATTCGGCGTCATCTCATTAGGCAAAGGACACTTTAGAATGGTACAAAAGTCAAAATGTATGTTTCGTGTCGAAAGACATGAATCCGCCGAACTGCCCGGAGGCAGCCTTGGTTAAAGCACCAGACCGTTCTGCACGAGAGCCGAACTGGACTGCAAACACACCACCGAGTGGCTGTAATCCACCACTTTAGTGTCGTGCCTCTAGATGAACCCGCCACGCAAAGGACACGACACGAGTGTACACGCTCGTGTATTGCTTTTGACACCGGGTTTGATTTTTGGAAAAATACACGAGCCGAGTGGCTACGATCACAAGAAAGCTCTCAACATACACCCAGTGTGACACTGGTTGCCACGGATAGAGCAACGCTCGTCGGATGATTCTAAAAATTTGATAATCGGCTTATTGGTATGTTTTCTTGGCTGTTGGGTGACGGGCGCATAAGTTGAATGAATTTAACAAGTACGGCTCGGTTAGAAAGAAAATAAATAAACCACGCGCGTATTCTGCAATCGGACACAATCGGAAACACTCGGCTGTGGTGTTTGCCGAAGCATCAGCCACGGTGTCCGAAGCCAAACCACTTGCACTGTCATTGGTGTTGTACCCACCGTGTTGGGTGTTAGTCTGGATGCACGGAGTCAAAGTGGCGAATATAATGCACGCGCTAGCGTGGTGCGAAGTAGCTCGGCGTGCAGTGTAGTGTTTGGACATGGCTGCCTGGAGGCACAGCCAATCGAGACTTTTTGGGCTTTAACCAAAGCAAAGCTTCGAAAATTCATAAAACCAGCGGACGACATCCAAAAATTTAAAAAAGATTGGCCAAAATGGTGGGAAGTACCACTGTGCAGAAGCTAATGGGTCATGTTCGAAGAAAAGTTAGGAGTCTTGGCTATGATTAAATATTTTGATTAAACGAGAGTAAAATATCATATAAAACACAAATAAAAATATGATTTGCCAGAGGGCGGAGACAACACGTAACAAATCAAACCGAAACCAAATGTTCGGAACTCTGCTACTAAGAAGACTTCTCCGTTACCGGCGTAGATTACCGCGGACCAATCTAGGAATACGCCGTCGAACTTCTAGAGTCTAGAAACCCATCGCGGAGGTGTTGTTGGTAACAGAAGTCTTAATAGAACTTTCGACCCTTATACACCAGATTTCTCGATCCAGTGGACCAGCTTATAATAACTAGAACACATGCTTTGATCGGAGGACTACACTAAATACCCCTGGTAAACGTCAAAGCATACCGTTTGACACGGTGGCAACATCTTCAGCTGCTGCGCGAACAGTTTTGGCGTGCCTAAAGGCCCAGCTACAATGTGGAGCGCAACGGCGCGTTGCGGCAGCTTTTGACAGTTAATCCATATATTTTATGTCAAAAACTGCCGCACCGCGCCGTTGCACTCCCTATTGTAGCCCAGCCTTAAGACGGAGATTAATTGAACACCTCTCAGCCTCGGAAGAGAGGCTTTAACTTAAATATCAAACCACAATACACTTGTTCATAATGGTCTACATCCCAAAAAAATATGACGAGAAGCGTCTGCGCAGAGTTTGCCGAGGGACATGGTAGTAGAACATTGTCGAGGCTCTATTAAAAACTCGCTACAGTCCTCCGATCGCACCGTTCTTGCTAGAACTGTTTCGACGAATTGGCATCCGCAGCATTACGCGATTGCACAATGTCCTTGGTTGAAAGTTTATATTAATCTGCTCCAGGATGGCACTGCAATCGATTCGGCATTGTAAAATGTCTGCAAAAAAGAGAACCCTGGATGTGTCACAATGGAACCGAAGCGGTGAAAGATGGATCAATCGACAACGACTCTCGTAACTCGGCATACGAAACGGGTCTCTCGAAGGCAACCTTCTCAAAGCGAAGCGTAAAAACCTGCGTTGAACAGATTCTACTCTATTCCCGCCATTAATATAGCTCGAATTCCAGACGGCTGTGCAATACTCCAGAATCGATTGCAGCAAGGAGCAATAAAGGGACTTCAAGCAGTAAATATCGGAGAGTCTTTAGCCATCCGAAAAATAAAGCCTAGAGCTCTTGACGTCAACTAACAATCCAGAATAACTTCTAGATCTTATACGTAAGTCACATGTTTGATTACCGTGCCTTGAAGATTACAGTCGAAGAGAATCGGGTCCTTTTTTCACGAGAAAGTGATCACCGAACACTTCTCCGGATTAACCACCATAAGGTTGAGACTGGACCAGTGAGCAAAGATTTGTAACTGCTGTTGTAGGAGGTGACAATCGTTGATAGACTGGATTCGTAAAAAGATCTTCAGGTCATCGGCATACGAAAGACGGGGGCCTACGAGGGCTGGGGTCACATCATTGAAGCAAGAAGATCAGCGGCCCTAAATGACTCCCTTGAGGTATTCTTGAAGTGGCTGGAAAAACGTCAGACATGTAATCACGAACAGCAACTGTCAGCAGACGATCAGTGAGGTAGGAGCGAAACCATTGTAAGAGGCTTCCATTTACTCCAAGCTTACGTAGTTTTGCGATAGCGATGTCGTGGTTGAGCTTGTCAAAAGCAGGGTGGCCACAGAACCGGGAAAACCGGGAATTCTAAAAAACCGGGAGAAACCGGGAAAAAACCGGGAATTTATGTTCACATGATTGTTCATAATTTAGATTGTGTGTTATTATCATCGAGCTCTAGGTATTCCTTTCTTAGCGTATTCATCTATAATTATCTGTAAAATTTTAGAGTGTGTCAATTGATTTACCTTCTATAAATATCCTGCAAAGAAAAAAATCTTGTAGTAGAAACTCCCATTTTACCCGACTACGCCTATCTTTAAAACTACCATGAAATTTCAGTCAAATTTACTACGTTTATCTTCAAACCTTCAACGTTTGTGGTATATTTGACAGACCTTATGTTGATACCAACTCTACTATGGTTGACTTCAATCGCAGGCATGGTAAAATCAAACGCATTTATAGTCAGGTGAAAATTGTTGGTATTTGCGCTCAATTTGACCCTCGAAATAGAAGTTTCTACTGTGGCTTTTTTGCGTGTGGATCATTTTTGTAAGTTTGTAGTGACCAGAGTTGCCACAATATTTTTCGTTCCCATCTTTAATTTTCACCAAAAAATCTTTTTTATCTGTGTTTAACAGCAAAAAATCTTGGCAAGAACCTTGCTTCAAACATTCGAATTTAGATGGTCTTATTCAGATTGTAGAAAGTTCGCAATGAACTTTCTAAGCAAGATAAAAGCCAGCTTCCCATCTGCTTATTGGAAACACAGCAGTTTTCTCCAACAAGTTTCCAAGTCATGATGTTCGATGGCCTGTATCTCATATTTTTCGTAAAAGTACGGATATTGTTTAGAAATTGAATTGAACTCCTTCAAAGTGTACAGCTTCTTGGGTTCAACCCACGATGCAGATCCTGTTGACAACTGACTAGAACGATAGCCCTCTGGTGGCAGATCGATGCAGAACGATGCTTCAAATCCAAGATATATTGTATCATCTGGAATTCCTTGGATTATTTGAGGCTGCATGATAAGTAACTATAAATTACCACAAAAGTTCAACTCAGTGGACGCAGTGGTTCTACGCCCCAACAAAAAAAAAACCATAAATATCTTGCATCAACTGTTCCAGTGGCAGCTTTTTGCATGTATAGCTTGCACAAAGAACCAAAACGTGGCAAGTACATTTGATAATTATCAAATGAGAACTAACACGTTTCAGCAGCTTTTTGACGGATTGGTCAGAACCCATCATTACCGATGCTCCATCTGATCGACAGCCAACAAGCCTTTTTTGTAATCGTGCCATCGATCTGGTATTGTTCAACAATTGCACAATATATATTTAAATGGAGTTTTCATAAGGGGACATTGGGTCGCAATCATAAACAATGGCTTCTACCGCAAATTTCTCGAGAATGCTAACTTAATCATAGGAAATTACCACGATGATTGTACAGAAGCGAATAGAAGAATAGAAGTTGTAGTTTACTTGACTTTAGACTAGAAGTTGTAGTTTACTTGAGTGAGTTTGCATTTTCAAGAAATTTGCGTTTTAACATTGGCCCTTATGAAAATTCCATGTCGATAAATAGGTTTTCGCAAGGCAATATGATATTAAAGATAACCAAAAATCACTTTCAAAATATTATGCTTCGAATAACAAAAACAAATATCGAGAACATTCTTCTATTCGGTATGAATACATGCAGACATTTTTAAATTAGAAGAACAATTTTTTATAGAAATCCTTGTAGGAAACTCTGTCGAATTTTGTGGAGCAATCAATTGAGGAACTTTAAAAAGCACTGCTCCAGCGGAATACTTGAAGAAATGTTTAGAGATTTATATCTGAGAATCCTTGCAAACATTCTAGACAAAACTTATAAATAATTCTACAAAACCCCTTGCAGAATATTTAACGCGAAGAATTCGTGCAAACAAAATTTCTTAAATTTTTTCAATAAATCAGGGTTTTTTTCAAAGAATTATTTCAGCAATTACCTTATAGTTTTTAGTTCTTTCAGGTGTCTTCCAGGGATTCCTTTTCAATCACAAAACTTCATAAGTTCAGGGATTCCATCATAAATGTCATCACAAGAAAGTTTAACAGAACAGCCAATGAACTGCCAGAAGAAACTGCTGAAAGAATCGCTGGAGGAATGGTTACAAACTCCTGAAGAATACCTATAGAAACGCCAGAAAGAATTTCTCAAGCAAAGGCTGAGAACTTTTCATAGAATCTTTGGGAAAAGTTTCTTATAAAAATTATAAAGAAATCATTTGGCGGTACACACACAAACTGACTTTCAGACTGTCATCTGTTTTCAGACTATCATCTAAATTATTTTCTTTAGCTTCATGGGCCTAAAACTGAAAGCAGAATTTCTAAATAGTTGGGTCCTAAAATGTAGTCCTTTTATTTTATAAACAACGCTTATACTGAAAATATCATTTTATTAAGCTTTGGAACTCAATTCGTTCGAAATTGTTTGCTTAGAGTAATTGTTTTCTATTCGTTATTCTAGTTCTATTACTACATGATCCGCGCCTTAACCTGGGAAATGTTTAACATTTGGTCCGAGAAAACCGGGAAAAAACCGGGAATTTGAAAATAAAAATTGAGTGGTCACCCTGCAAAAGCTGCTGAAAGGCCTGTTTAAAAAGCCAAAAATCCGCGAACGCCTGGTGCTGCTTAGTGCACAACCTCTAAACTGAATGTTGGTCTACTTGTCAGAAGCATTCGCTAAGCTGAAAACCCCACCATTGTATGGGGCCCTAAAGTTAACGGCACACTTCTTCCAAAATATTTGAACCATTTGTCCATGGAATAATATGCCTTAATATCCAATCTTCACGTCATTTGTCCGAGATGAAAACGCACACTGAGTGTTCAAATATAACAGACAGGATAGTATAAATGTATCCAAAAATGTCACCACAATCTCCCATTCAAACGGTACTTACTATTCCGGTTCGCTGACCAAATCCAACGAACACAGCACGTCTTGCAGCAGTGGTCCCGGAATGAAGTTGCTACCCTCGGTGTCGAACTGCCGGAAAACACGCCGGGCCACCTCCGAAGGTGTTTCCGGTGAAACCAGCCGCCGCTCGTTGCTGAAAAGCACGGTCAGGTGAGTCTCGAGCCCATCACCCAGACCGGATTCTTCGGGTTCTTATAGAAGAACCCAACCGTGCAGTACTGCATCTGCTCCATCAGCGTGATGAACCCAATGTCGGACTGTTGCGTAATGCCTTTCAGTTCTGAAAACAGCGAACATTAACGTCACCTGAAAACCCATCCTAGTCCCGCCAGTCAAAACCTACTCAGACCGCCGACGTCCTGTTCGTTATCCCAAACGTAGGGAACGGCATATCCAGTAAGCATGAGGTTGATCAACGCTTGACTTCCGTATCCGTAGGTGCTGTGTATCAGTGGCTCTGAAGTGTCAGAAACTTCGACGTTCACATTATCCAGACCCTAAAAGCAGCAGAACTTTGAGCTTTGTTTGGAAACGATCCTCAACATTGCTTTTTGAGCTCACCTTTGTGAGTAGAACTGTATACAGCAGCAACAGTACGCCACACTCCTCAGCCAGCACGTGAAAATTACCAGCGTAATACTTCTCGACGTCATCGATCTGCTCCAACTCCGTGACACACAGCCTCTCGTGGAACATCTCCGGACTCCACGATTGATCAGCGCCAGCAGCTGCTGCCTCTTCTGCACTACTTGCCAGCGCCATATTCTGGTTTACTAAATCCGAAGCGACTGCCGTGGCAGCATCCATTCCCAATTCCACTTCCTCGTTTGGTGGGAGATTCTCCAGCGCATCAACCATCTCTGCATCACCGTCCAATTCTTCAACAGGAACGCCGCCTGAAGAGCAACCAGGACCACTTCCAGTAGCTTGCCGCGTTGCAATCCAACGATCCTATACTTGGTGGACTTGCATTTCATCAGAATTTGACAGATGGCTTGAATTAGTAGCGTTTTACACTTATCTGACGTCAGCTACCGGAGTAAAAACGAGAAGAAAAATCACAATCGCATAATCACTAATCTACCCCTATATGAAACTTACATCGCTGAAGCTGTGTCCGGGTGTTTCCATCAGCAGAATCTTTAGCAGATATGCCTGCACCGGTGCGATTACACAACATGGCCCTCCATCGCGCTGGACCAGTGCCGAAGGTTCAAACTCGCTAAACTCGAACCCTTGGGACCACCGACGGAAAACTTCCTGCCGGATGTTAGAACCCCAGAGCAGTGTCCGGATTTCCCGCAACTCTTCCTGCACGATGCTGCGAACCAGATGACGTTCCGGCTGTTGCCGCATCACCTGGTTGTGGTTGATCACTCACTTGACCCTGCTGCTGCTGCTGCCGCAACGAATGCTTCGCCCATAGCCGCGCTGTTCTTTATTTCCTTCCGAAAAAGGCCCTCGGAATCCAATCCCTTAAAAGCCAAATGTCACAACAGCAGCGCAGAGGCAAGGAAGAAAAATCCCACACAAAATAGCCAACACTTTTTCCAACCAGATTCTTCTTCCACTTGCGGAGAAAGTTCAACTTCCGAAAAAAACACACCTGGATTAGGCGACGACGGCAGTAGCTTCCGAGAATCCGCAGTCGACGAACAGATTGAGGCAAATTCGATTTTTCCGCTGCCAGATTTCGTTTTTTTCTCTGACTACTTTTCTTCCACTCCCTTTCGCTCGTCTGACTTTTCTGAATCACTCTGCTGCGTCTGCCACTACCATGTATTTACACACAAGATGCAGTTTTAAAGAAAAATATTTCCTCTCGTTGCTCAGGTTCGCGGAGTCGCGAGACGCGATGTTTGGCTGGCGCACGGTGACGGACGACGGGGTCGAAAAGCGAAGAACTGGGCGATACGCAAATAATCGATAGAACAAGCTCGACTGATCGATTCTTCGGGAACCTCACGAGGGGGATGACAGATGGGCAAATCACTCAGCCAAATAATCTTTAATAAT
>JASCZW010001635.1:0-49515 GCA_034211315.2 Aedes japonicus | reverse complement strand
AACTCAATTTTGAGATAACTACATATTATTTTTTTCAATAATATAAATTGGGTCGGATAACGTTGTTCTCAATTTGCGCTCCGGAAAGTAATTTAAAGTCTAAATCGTATTCAAACATTAATAACCAGTGGCACCATGGAGCAGATAGCAGCCACTATAGATGCGGTAACGTATCTAAAAAAAAGCAGGGATTTGTTGATTTTTAATAGTATTATTACATTACAGATAAACCAAAAATTTCCGAAACTCTTTCTGGCGTATGAATCGAGATAAGACTATAAAGGGTTCATTGGCAAAATGCCTTCTATACAATGCGGATAAATTTATTGGCGTTGAAAATAGTAAGCGAGCATTTCATCATTCTTACCTTCCTAAGTAACCACAAGCATTATATTATGCACTTGTTCAACCCAAATTCAACATTATTAATGCGGGATGGCATCAATTCAACAGTTGTCATGTAATGAAGCGTTAGATTAGGTTTTAGAATATAGTGATGCATTACGAATGCAATAATGCTACTTTAGTAATGAATAAGACATTATAAAAGATATAGCATTATAAATTATATACACGCAAAAAAATACGTAGTTATACCAATTCAAAATAGGAATCAATTCAACTAAAATTTTGGTTTATATATGGACCAATAAAACTGATGAACTAATTTAACAAAAACTTTGAGTTGAAATAAAACTTCATGTTTTATAGAATTGAACATCGTGTTTTATTGCTCAAAACAAAATGTTTTGTTATGCCAACTAAACACATTTGTTGAAATAATTATCAATGATGAACTAATTCAAGAAACCCATTGAATTGAAATAAAACTTCATGCTTTATAGAATTGAACATCGTGTTTTATTGTTCAAAACAAAATATTTTGTTAAATAAACTAAACGCATTTGTTGGAAATAATAAACATCGAAGAACTAATACAATAAAACCATTTGATTGAAATAAAACTTCATGCTTTATAATACTGAGAATCGTGTTTTATTGTTTTAAAATAATTACCGCGCTATATTCCCCAGCCGACCGGCGTGTTGGAAAGCATGAATCGGACATGGCAGGAAATGGCCTTGTGCATGTGGTTGGATGCAGGACTCGGGAAGAACAGTTAGGAAAGGTCGTCATAATGGCAGCTTATTTTCAAAATCGTCTTCAGTCGGAAGTTTTTCCAGCTATCTACAAAGAGAATAATTAGTTGATAATCTGTTTTACAAATTATACTGTTTAAACTTACCTTAGAAAAACCGAGGCAGAGACAGCAATATGGCTGCTATGAAATGTGCACTCATACAAATAATTTATTAATACAATAAATTAACCATTTTAGTTTAAATGATGTTTAAAATAAGATATTTTTTATAAATCAAATATTATTTAGACGAATATCACACAGCGGTGACTACTTTAAATAATTTGATTCGTTTGATTTCAATTGAATTTTGAATAGATTTGGATTTTTTAAGAATTGAAACAAATAAAAACCATGTATTGAATAGCAGCAAAATATTTTGTTGATTCGAAACAGGGGATTATAGGGTGAAAAATATTTCGATTTTATAACAATAAAATAATCGATTGAGTTTAAAAATAAATGCGATTATTATAAATCAAATATTATTTAAATTAATATCACACAGCAGTGATTACTTTAATTAACTTTATTGGTTTGATTTGAATGAAAATTTGAATTGATTTAGAACTTTTTTATGAATTAAAACAAACAGAAAGCTTGCATTGAATACCAACAAAATATTTTGTTGATTCAAAACAGAGTGATTTCTTAGGGTGACAAAATACTTTGTTCAAGCAATAAATTAATAATTTGAGTTTAAAAACAAATGTGATTGTTCTGAATCACACAACTGTGATTACTTTAAATAATTTTATTGGTTTAATTTGAATGAAATTTTGAATTGATTTGAAACTTTTTCATGAATTGAAACAAATAAAAACTTTGTTTTGAATACCAACAAAATATTTTGTTGATTCAAAGCAGAGAGATTTCTTTGCGTGTAGCATTAGTTCGATCTTAGTGGGGCCTTTTTCACACATAATGCATATGCCCTATATATGCATGCTATTACAGCCTCGTGGTTACTTGGGTTGTCACTTGATTTTACAAATGTAATAATCGAACCACGCATTCTTTAATATTAAAACATAATATACATATTATACTAACATATTACAGAGAATACTTCGGCATTACAGCAAAAGTCAGCGGAACTACATCTATGGGTGGGACCTATGCCATTGACCATTTGATCCAATGGACAAAAGT
This sequence comes from Aedes japonicus, assembly GCA_034211315.2. Taxonomy (NCBI): domain Eukaryota; kingdom Metazoa; phylum Arthropoda; class Insecta; order Diptera; family Culicidae; genus Aedes; species Aedes japonicus. Next base: position 47,222 of record JASCZW010001635.1, on the reverse strand, counting down.
TATTTCACCATTCAAATTGTTGCCAAATTTAGTATTTATATTCTTTTCACCCACACATTATTTTTATCACGGAACCAATGAAAGCCGGCCTACTGATTTTTGTTTTTAGGTTTTTAAATTTCTGTTATTTTGGTTGTTTAATAAAATTCGATGGTGTTTTTTTCAAAAGGCTTTTAATGACTTTTATAGCATCTTTTGCGGAAGCAAAATAAAAAAAATACTCATTTTCATAAATTTTAGTTTTATTATTTATGAGTAAGTTCAACTCAAAACTAGGATTAAATTATTTTTTTTTATTATCGTACAGGTTTTGTTCGAAGAGTATCAGACTGTTATACCTGGGACAGACATACAAAGTACAGCGTTGTACTCCTTTAGTCTAGTACGTGTTTTTTGGTACTGGATTAAAGTATTTGACACTTCGTAAAACGCTATACCTTAACGTCAATTGAAGTTTTCCAATTTCCACAAACCTCACTAAATAACATTCCGTTAGATTATTTCGCAAGGAAGATTGACATTTCACTTATTCTGGAGGAGACGTTAAAAGTACTTTTGGTCAAAACGGCAAAAATTAATTCTGGTCTACAAGCCGAAAAAAAAACATTTTATGAATTATTGAAAATTTTTAAAAGTCTTTTCTTGTTCATTAATTTATAAGCTTTTTTCGAGTAATGCTAGAAAAACAATAACTCGTTTCCTTACCAAAATAAAAAAAAACTCAATTGAGGGTACGTTTGGTTCTAACGATTTTGAGTTAAAGTTACTCATATGTGAGTGAAACCGGATGGCAAGCAAACATCCATGTTTGTTATGAGAAATCGCCAAGTTCTTTCTAGTTGTATAAATTTTATCTAATTTTCGAGTTTAAATCGTTGTGGATCTTCCTGAAACAGTGACTCTTGCCAGGCTTAAAGTGAAATTGAACAATATGTTCTAACGATAATCACAATCATAAAAACTAAATTCTTCATTTAAAATTCATTATTTGATAAATTAAGCTGTTTCCTAACATTAATCAGAAATAATGCCTGAATATGTGTGATACTCGAAATTGGGAAATAATCATCATCGTGTTTTCGAACACCTCATATATCAGCGCTAATTGACTCAAAAGTATTCAGTAATACCACATTCCTCCAATCAATTTGTATACTTATGAAACGTACAAGAGTTTTTTGTTTTTCCTCTGTTCGGGACATAAACCACCGCGACCAGTAATTCGATCTATTGTAGTATATCCCGCATCCTTTGTTTAGTGCATGTCGAGTTACTTCATCACTATTGAGAAATGATGAAGTATTCGGTGTTGTTACAGTTGTCATTGTTTGTTTTGTTGGCAACGACGCAAGTTTTATTGAAAGTTTCCGCTATTTAAACCCTTTGTGAGTGACAGCGCCCTTTTATCAGTGAAAGGCTAGTATGCAGCTCAAAAGTAATGTGTATTAGTATAGGACGAGTAATGGTCAAGAAATGCGTTTACTGTCGGAATTACTTACCTTGTATGCAGCTGGAAAGGAGGACAAACTTCGTAACGTTAGTAAAGTCTGCCCAGGTAATCTTAATGTGGCTGTCACTTTTCCTCGCGGAATAATATTCTGTTGGATTATTCCGCAAGAAAAACTAACATTTCACCCATACTGAAGCAGTTATCAAAATTACTTCGGTAAAAATGGCATATTGTCAGGTGCATACTAGGCTCAAACCCGGATTAATTGCAATCAAAACAAATAATAACTCCGATACGGACCATGCATTAGAACCCTAGTCCTAACCAATTCAAACTATAGAACATCAAAGAAAAAATGAGAATTCACATAAATGAAGACTAACCATGTTTTCCTTATTCCAAGCTCATCCTCGGTGGGTAAATCCGAGTATTGTCGCTTTTCACAAGACATAAAATGTAATAAGAACTACTATATGTTCCTTTGACTACAAAAACAAATATGTAGAGTTAAGTGGTAGATCTGATACCCCGTAACGCACCACGAAAAGGTGATCTACCAGCGTTACGGGTCAACGTACAAGAGTTAGATAATACCTACATACAAAAATTCAAGCAAAAAACTTGCGTTTGGCTGACTTTTGAATCGAAACTGCTTAAATTTCATACATTTCTGACGTCATTTCATAATGATTTTTTGCTTTTGCTTTTTCGTACCACTACATAAACATTGCAGTGAATATAATACCTTGTACTTTATATACGCTGGAAACAGACATCACACTGACTGCGTTTCACTGCGGAACGCCAATCAGACGCAGACCCCCTGTGCTCGCGAAAAAGTCCGTACTGTGTGGGTGAAATCGCACTCGAAAGCGCCTGAAAAGTGTTCTCCAGGCTAGCATAATTAGCGTACGGTGTGGAAGTGATATTTTCCGTCGCTAAAAAGTTTGTAAAAGTGGTGAAAAAATAGTGTTTTGCTTGGCTCTCAGCCTCCATTGGCAGTGAAGAAAAGTTGTGTTGCTGATTTTTTTTTTCGCTCAACCTCTCCCTCTCGCGCTGAGGTGATAGCGCTCTCTCTACGTTTGTCGGTTTCGTTTGCACTTTTTGGGAGAAGCGCAGTGGTGTTGGTGTGAGATTGGTGGATTGAATTTTTGTTTTTATTCGCCCACCCTGGATGCGATTCATCAAAACGTAAAGATATAGAGGTACGTGGTTGTGTGTGTGTTGGCAGTAGTTTGCATTATAGACACTCAAGTAATAGACCGGACAACGTGATTCTGGCACAATGGATGTATCCAAAACAACTGTCAAATCGTATGGGAAATGTTCGTTTTGGATACAACATGGCGGCACGTTGTCCGGTCTATTACTTGAGTGTCTATAGTTTGCATCGCATCAGCGGCAACAACAACACAACGGTATTATGTAGCGCGACGTCGGCGGCAGTAGCACCTCGTCACGCGTCACGTTGTTCTGCGTCGCGGATTACTAGTGTGCGTGTGCAATTGGTTCCGGTAAGCTGAAAATAGAAGTGTATTGCGAGTCGTGGGATCGCGCCGTGCTCGCGATTCATTTAAAAAAATGGCATACAATCAATTGCGCTGTTGTGGGTTGGTGATTCTCCCTCAAGCGAGCTCAGGTCCAAAGTGTCGTCGTTCGCGGGTATTGTGGGGGAAGATATGCCAGTATCTAGAATTAGATTTTAGAGAAAAATACCACAACTGTGCCAAAGTGAATTTTGATTCGGTGATCAGGATTAGTTTGTAAATTAATCAGTGCAAGAAGAGTGTATTAGACACAGATATCATGTTGCTACTGGAAGGTTTCCGACACGTCGGCGACGGCCGGGTTGATGTGGACGAGTGCCGACGGTAGCAGCTGCGGTCCAGCAACACTCGGCCATCTAGGATATCGAGGAGAGCTGGTTTGCAAAGCAACAAATAATTTATTTCTACCATATTTTGAAGACAATATCTAATATCCTGTTTTATTTTATTTTGTCTATTTCGTTTTGTTTTGTTTTTCGTTATGCTTGTCTCTTTTCAGTAACATTGGAGCGGCCCATTGCTTTTGGTGAAAAGTGCTACATATTTTCAGCGTATCGTTAACCAAAACGAACCCTGCTGCTAACCTTTCCCCAACTATCCAACATCCCAGTGATATCTCGTGGAAGTGCAGAGGATTTCTCGGCTTCCTTCAAAGCGAGTATCATGTCAACACGTTCCTTCTCATTCCCTACTTGACCAGCATTTGGACACGGCCGGCGCCGGTATTGCTTTGTAATGGGTCACCAGTTTTTACACATTGAAGATGCATGTTAGTCCCAAACATCATCTGTTGGTTCTTTGTGCAAATACAGCTGATCTGGCAATAACGGAATTGCATCCGTGGGCGGTCAATCATGCTCATGCTCATGCTCATGCTGGAAACAAACATCACACTGACGTTTCTCTTTGTCAATCTTGACAATTGAAAGTCTGTTCCAAAATTACGATACATGAAATGAAAGGAACCGAGGGTCGATCACAAATAACGTATGCGATTTCTGAAAAGCAGACGAGTATGTAATCGTTTATCGTTGGTATCAGCTTACTTTCCTGGTGATGAAGAAGAAACTCCAGCGCCCCTGATCATCGAGTTTGTCAACGGCTGCAGACAGCGAAATGAACAGTTCATCATCGGCTGTGACGCAAACGCTCACCACACTGTGTGGGGAAGTAGTGATGTCAACAAACAAGGTTGAGTCCCTTTTAGAATATATTTCTGCTAATAACATTGATATATGCAATACGGAGAAAAAACCAACTTTTGTTAGCTCGAGGCGACATGAAGTACTTGATCTGACAATGTGTAGTCAAATACTAACGGATAGGATTTCCTCTTAGGAAGTATCCGACGAGAAATCACTCACAGACCATAGACATATCACCTTCTAAAAAAAGAAGGGAGAAACACTGAGGGAGTGACCCCAGGAACACCAACTGGAATCTCTATAAACAAATTCTTGCGACCAAACAACCCTTGTAATTTTTACAAGGAAAAAAATTCTCATCATAAAGGCACCGTGTTTAGATGGGGTACAGTTGACCTCCTCCTCTCAAGTAAAATATCTAGTAGTCATACTAGATCGGAAATTGAATTGGAGTAAACAGTTAGAGCATGTTGTAAACAAAGCAACTGCTGCTCTTTGGGCCTGTCCGAGACCGATTGGGGAAAAATGGGGACTGAGGCCTAGAATAATCCGTTGGATTTATCTGGTAGTCATAAGGCCCAAGAAATCATATGCTTCTCTAAGGCCTGTGCTCGAAAAAAATGCACCATTTTTATCCGTGTGTAACTTTTTTGTCCGTGGGTAAAAATTAATGAAAACCTTGGTATAACTAGTTTGAAGTGAATTGTGCAAAAAATTACAACAATCGGTTTAGTGGTTATTGAGATGTCATCGAAACAAGAAGAAAATCGCCGGAGAATTTTGCGGGCCGTCATGAAAAATTCGACTGCAACCATGAGATGGATCGGAAGAGAACTGGGAATCATCCATACAACTGTGTCTCGGGTGGTAAAATCGTTTAAGGAGTCTCAGACGACCGAGCGGCGGGCTGGAAATGAAAGAAAATCGAAGACAGCTGACCCTGTGAAGGTCCGAAAGGTGTTGGATTATTTCAAGTGTAATCCGAACCTTTCGATTCGCGACGCAACACTAAAGGCAAAGTTTTCCGCCTGGTTCGATCAGCAAACCATGAAACGAAGTGGGCTTCGTGTATTCAAGGTCCGCAAAAGACCGAACCGGCGTGATCAACAAAACACGGCGGCTAAATCCCGCGCAAGGAAGCTGTATCGAGAGTGGTAATCGAAACCGATGTGTGTGGTTATGGATGACGAAACCTACATCAAGGCAGACGCAAAACAGATACAAGGGCTGGACGTTGCCTACGTTGCCAAATTACGGTTTGATGTTCCGGAAGACATAAGGAAGAAGAAAGTGGACAAATCATGCCATTACGCGCGATCGACGTTGGATTGGTACATAGACAATACCGTTGTTTTTGTACCAAAAACCGCCAACCCCCCAAATTCCCCAGCGATTCGTCTGGTGAAAAGATTTTGGGCCATAATGAAGGCCAAAGTTCGAAAATCGTCCAAGGTGTTGAAGAACGACCTGGAGTTGAAGAAAGAATGGATGAAAGTGATAAAAAAAATCAGCTCCACCATTGCACAAAATGTAATGCGGGGTCTTAAGGGAAAGGTGCGGTCTTTCAGTGGCGCAAAGGAAATTGAACAAAGTAATTATGCCGAAACATAATCCATATGTATTAGTTCATTCCCTTAAAAGTTTCAAGAAAATCTGGCTTAAAATAAAGTTTTGGCGAACACTTTTGTCTGGTGCATTTTTTTCGAATACAGGCCTTAGTCCAAGGTTGTGTGGGAATGCATTGAATTACTAAAAGAACTGGCTTCGAAGAATAGAGTCAACCTATTCTGGGTACCAGGTCACAGTAACATTGCAGGCAACGAAGTTGCTGACCAACCAGACCAAGGGTTCTCTGGGCCAGAACCTTTCCGTGGAGTATCATCAAGTGCATTATCTATAAAGCTTAGAAACTGGGAGAAACAGACTATAGGAGCAAATTGGCACACTGCAACTGGAATAAACCCACCAAAAAGATTAATTGTTCCAAGCGTGCAAAACAAAAACGCACTGCTGAAACTTAGCAAGCGCGAATTAAGTGTGTATGTATGCTTGTTAACTGGCCACTGCCCATCGCGACACTTCCTAATGAAGCTAAAGAAGATTAATTCTGAAGAATGTCGGTTCTGTGGGTTCAAAACTGAATCCTCAGAGCATTTACTTTGTGAATGCAGTTTTCTCTTTTATAAGAGGAAACGTTATTTCGGGAGTTGCATGCAACCTCGAGATATCTGGTGGAATATAAATCCCAAGAAGGTAGTAGCATTCATTACGGATGCTATTCCGGACTGGGATATAACGCAGTCCTAAATACTGGTGGGTGTAGAAATGAACTGCGCACAACAAATGGGTTTTACCACAATAGGTCACATAAATTCACATTCACATAAATGAAGACCAGCCCTGTTTTCTTTATTTCAATCTCATCTTCGGTGGATGAATCCTAGTATTATCGCTTTTCACAAGATGTAAAATGTAATAAGGGAAGGTCCGTGCGTTATTTACGCCTCCTTTGGCTTGGAATTTAGCGACGGAAAATTTTACGCGCTTTTTAAAATTAATTATTTTGTTCTGTGTAGGTCTCGTTGGCGGGTTAGTGATATTCCTCAGCGCATTTATGGGCCATCGGAAGTCGCCACTTTCAGAGCGGTACACACCGGTCGCCAATTGCCGAAAACAATCCCTCCCGAATTCGGCCTCGAGGCAGCACTCGAAGAAACGAGTGTTATAGAAGAAAAAAATTCCAAAAGTGTACACGTGTCTTCCGTCTTGAGAAAATAACCGCCATATCCGAGACATGCACCACTGACAGCATCATCATCATTGAGAGGTATTGCATGACTGCAGTTCACCGAGAAACACAAGGTGAGATCCGTATCATCTATAAATAGGCATCCGTATTATCTATAAATTCGATTTACTTTGTTTTAGAAGAACTCTCCTTGAGGAGTCTCGCTGGGGACGTGCTAACATTGCTTTTTCACATGCAAATCAGGTACTTCGAAGCGAATTTCTATAGCTTCTTCCATTTTAAACGGTCATCCACACTTCACCATAAAAAAATAGAGAAATACACTTTTACAAGCTTATTAGTAGAACGATTATAATTGGCAAACTAGGAAAATTTAAATTAACACTTCACTTGATTACTTTAAATAAAAAACAAATTGAAACACTTTTTCAAACTAGAGTTTGTATTGAACATAAGTTTTCCACATATATTTCTTTCAAATCATACAAAAAAAATGCTGTTTCAATAAAAACAAATGGATGATTCTTTATTGTGTGGAGTTGAACTGGAACATTTTGAAGACCTGATGAAATTAATATTATTCTATCACGAATTTGCGAAATTTTTATCGAAACTTTTCATCAAGTTCGGGAAAAGTGTTTTATCACATTTATTGGACTCCTTTGCCCATTTTTTTTTAACTTTACCAGTCTTTTTGAAGGTTTTCGATGGGCCGAAGCTGAGAGCAATTTGGCGGATTGAAAGACATCAACGAAATCTATATCTTTTTTCAGTGAACCAATTGAGAGTTGTTTTGGCGTAATTCACCGATGCTGAAGCAGCACTATGCTTCTTATATAAAAGCAACAATCTCTTCTGCAGACATTCAGATCGATAGATTTCCGAATTGATTGTTCCGGTAGCGTAAAAACGGTTGACTTCATACCGTAGGAACATATTGCTTGCCATACCAGCACTTTTCAACCAAACTTCTCCACTTGAATTGACCTGTCTGCATCGTTTACATCCCCCCCTACGACAGCATTGAATATTGTGGACCTGGACGGGGTTTCGAGTCCTCTTTGACATAGATAACGTCGTCGATCAAAATAAATGCATCCGGTCGCTGCAAAACTCGCAAATACAATTTCCGGGCCGCGTCCTTGCAATCAGGTGGGAATAGGGAAGGAAAGTTAGTATGACCTTTGCTGATAAGGGACCGTGTTTACCTCTGCATCCCCACAAAGGTCACAGGGAGGAGGTTTTTCTATGTAAGTAGGGTAGGGTTTAAAAGATCAGGATTCACCTTGATAAGTGATGTGATCAAATATAGTTCATATAATTCAGGGGACAAAAAGGATAACAATTACCTGTTTTGCCCCAAGTTTTTGAGAGCACTTACCACCTCTCAATTGTCTAAAAATCCTTTGCGGAGTGCAACTGGCTGGCGTTCTTCTTCTTCCAAAATATCTAGATGATGCCTATCCAAACACGCCATCATTTGGCATTGCACGTGAACGAAAATAGCATCGTATCTCGAACTTATTGCCTTTTTCAACCTTTTCGCTCAAAACAAACACAGAAACAAAGCTCTGGCACTTCACTAATCAACGCAGCCTTGTTTTTGCGAATTCCTCCTGGAAAGCATACACACACACTTTTTCTCCACCGGTGAAAAATCTTCAGCTTAGCATCCTGCTATGCGCATCGATCGGTAACTTTAGCTCGCCTGACATCCGCCTACGATCCGGATCATTTTTTTGCACTTTTCATTTCCCCGAGGATGGGACAATTTGACAATTCAACACTACGAGAACTCGGCCATCGAAATATTTTACAAAACGTCAATCAAAACAACTAAAAACACGAAAAATCAGAAGTAGATTTGTAATTGTTGTGGGAGGAAACAAATTTAACAAATTTGCTGTCATCCTCGAACAAGGCACACTTCGATCCATCATACTCGAATAAGGATGTCAAAGAAGCCTACTTTGCAGACTTCGAGAAAACGTATTTTTCAGACGGGTTAGTGAAAATTGAGCATCGTTCTGTCAAGTGTATTGAGCTAAAAGGAGACTATGTTGAGAAATAAATCGCCACTTTTCCAAACAAATGTTTTTCTTTTGTAGGACTTATCGGATTACCCTCGTATAAATCATCCAAGAAATGCAGAAGCTCTTTTTTCATAAAAGCACTGTTGGTCAGTGGGATACGGAATAAGTGTACTTGCACTGGTCATCATGGAACAGGCACAATATTATCAAGCAGGAGGCTGAAGTTTTTTCTTTGTGCATGAGCATAGAGTATCATTGTACTTACCACAAAATAAACATTTTTATGCACACAATTTCATCTCCCAGTTGATAATTTTGGAATTGCCTCCAGAACACCCAAAAAGGAACGTCAAAAAGCACGCCTCTGCAGCGTAAAAGGCCAGGCGAAGAAGATTAAATAACAGTACACATTATGATAACAAATACACATTTTAATACATTATTATAATAACAAACACACAAAAGTGCACCGATATGTTAAAAAATATAATGCATATCATCATTATTTTTTTTAAACAATCAGTTTTCTGAATGGACTTCATCAGCATTCAAAAAAATCTTGGACTAGTCCAAGATCCGCGCTACGTTCCTGATAAAGAAGATGCCGAGGAGGTCAAACGAGCACCTCAATCATCCCATAATTTCGATTATTCTCGTAAATCAAAGCAACAACAAAAAGAAATAACGTGAGACATTGCCCCGAAAACCTACATAGACACAATAAGAGAGCATGGAACGCCAATATTTTTTCGTATTTAGTTCATCAATCTGGTCCATACACATGGCGATACGGGGGAGCCATTAAGAAATCCCCGTGGCGAAGCGCTGCAATTCTACTGAGTTACGTTAGGTCCACTGCGTATCAAATTATGCACCGGATGTTTTCCTTCCATGCAAATTGTTTATTTCTGTCGTCGGTAGATTAGAAGTCGTCAGGTGCAGTGCGAAAGTTTCGGACCGGGCGCCTTATCGCAGAGCAGAGCTTTCTGACCGACCGACGGGACGACGTACGCAACAGGCTTTCGGAGGCATCGCTCTGGTTCAATGTGAAATACGGTTGTCGCACTTTGAGAGTCTGGCGACGACGACGACGACGACAAGCGATAGAAAAAAAAGCAGCAGACTGTTTTTTTTGCGACATTTTGTATTGTTTTATTATTCCTTTGACAAGACTTTCGGAATGTTTAGAGTTTCGCTTTCACTGGTTTCGACTACTAGTAACTGCTAGTAACTTCACATTGAATTTCTGATTTGTGTGTGGGTTTTTTTGCTTTTGGTTTTTTAGTTTACGTGATGTTTTTTTTCTTTTTCATTTTGCTTTTATATGTAAATTGAGAGCAATGAAATGCAACGTTGCTAACAGATTTTGATTCGTTTTTGCATGGTTCTAAGAGAAAGAAAAACAATGAGCAAATTTTAGGTGTGCTTACGATTTCACTATCAGAGTCCATCGCTGGACAGGGCTTCTCCGTATCTACCATAACTTTTTTTTGATAAATTCACCTCCTAACTCCCCCTTAAAACAAATAAGTGGCTGAACTTAACCAGCTTCCATATACCCGAGAGATTTTCACTTGTTTTTTTTCTTCTTCCTAATTACTAAATATAGACGCTATATTGAAACGAACCTAATAACATATACCCATATCAGGAAGCAAATACATCAATAAATTGCGAACAATTCATAACGTATAGTTAACCGTTTGTAAATATAGTATAGAAAAGTCTTTTGAGCGCGAACCTCTACCACTTTCTGGTTGTGAGTAGCATTTCGCCGTTTGTGTTTCTCTTCTACTAGCCGCTAATAAAATAAATAATCTTAAACCAATCTACTACAACAAGTACACAAGTGAATTTAAGTAATCGTAAGAATTATTTTGGCAGTTTGATGTGTGTAAACAATTTGACACAACTTGTTAGTTTCGTTCTCCGTCTTCCACTGACAATATTTGGGTGTTATTTTATAATTCTTGCTTCCCTGTCTACTTACTTCCATCGAAACTGACAACAACCAGGCAATGCTACTAATTATTTAATAATAATCTCTTTTAGTACTAGGTTGTAAAGTTCAGTAATTCCGTTTCGAGGCGATCGTTTTCTAACACTTGAATCATTACCCTTCTGTATAACAGTGACAAATTCACCACAAATTCAACTGTGACAACCACCGCGCTACGCGAAAAGTATACCTCCAAGGGGTTTATGTTCCCCACATACAGAATGAAGCTCTCTGACCGCTCTCCATCATTTTGGAACCCCCTCGAAACGGACGTTTTGAACGTTGCTATTGATGCTGTTGTTGCTAGCTTCCATCAGTTTATCTCGTTCTAGTATTTCTTCTACACTTGCACCTAGGTTGAGCAAAATCATTCCCAAAGAGAAACAGTGGCAACGCAGCCAGCACTTGTTGAAGAAAAATGATGAAAATGTTTTCCTCTATTGCTGCTGCGGGCGCGCACTGTTCCCATTTCCCTTTTACTCCGTTAAATTAGATTTAGCAACTATTTTCTTATTCTTTTCAAAGATATGACTACCTTCGTTCGGCGAGTCCCATCCCACATTCCTCCTATCCCTAGCATGAATCATAATTTTTAAGGAATACGAAAAAGAACGCAACTCGTTGGCTTTCTTGGCGAGGGAGAGGAACGGTGAGCGAAAGTTTTTTTTTCTAGAAATAACTCACCATTATTCTCATCAGTTCCAGCCGAGAAAAGGGTTAGCTCTTCTCTTATCTCGAGTACCGCACCGAAAAAGGGGAAAACAGAAAACAACTCAACTTCACTACTTTAGTATAACATAACCTCTAGGTATGTGGCGTATCGATGAGAGCCAGCCTACGCCTTGGTCGTGGCCGTGGACTGTATCGTCGAGGAAGATTTGCTACTGATTTCCACCTCGGTGGGGGTGGAAGCTTTCGACGATCGACCCGTTAGCGGGGTTGTGCTGTTGTTTGTGTCGAGGGTACCAGAGACGCTATTCTTCAACGCTTCCACGTCGACGCCGTCCACGTTCTGGGGATTCTTGTAGTTGGACGAGAAGAACGACAGGGCCTTCATCAGTTGGTAGCTCTTCGATACCGGCAGGTTGGAGTCGTACAGGCCTTTGCTGTTCTTGCAGTCGACGTAGAACCACCAGTTGCACTTGAGGATCGTCTGATCGAAGAGGGTGCTCTCCGGGCAGAGGAACGACTTCATGATCAACCCGTCGTCTGTGAGGGCGCAAACGTGGAAGACCTGTTGGGGGGACAAGAAAAAGTTAGTAAGATTTCTCAAAATGATGATTGCGAGCATGGATGTATATTTTTCATTTTACGAAGAAATGGTTCAAGAATGATCGAAGTGTGCCTTGTTCGATGATGACAGCAAATATTTTTCCTCCCGTGAAAATTACAAATTTACTTATGATTTTTCGTGTTTTTAGTTGTTTTGTTTGACGTTTTGAAAAATATTACGGTGGCCGAGTTCTCGTAGTGTTCAATTGTCAAATTGTTCCATCATCGGGGAAATGAAAAGTGCGAAAAAATGATCCGGATCGTAGGCGGATGTCTGGCGAGCTAAAGTTACCGATCGATGCGCATAGCAGGATGCTAAGCTGAAGATTTTTCACCGGTAGAGATAAAGTGTGTGTGTGTATGCCTCCGGGAAAAAATTCGCAGAAATAAGGCTGCGTCGATTAGTGACGTGCCTGAGCTTCAATGACGTCTATATAGACGTCATTGCCTGAGCCTTGCTTCTGTGTTTGTTTTGAGCACAAAGATTGGAAAAGGCAATAAGTTCGAGATACGATCCTATTCCCGTTCACGTGCAATGCCATATGGAGCAAGCATGGCGGATTGGATAGGCATCATCTAGATACTTTGGAAGAAGAAGAACGCCAACCAGTTGCAGGTGGTAAGTGCTCTCAAAAACGTGGAGCGAAACAGGTAATTTTTATCCTTTTTTTCCCCTGAATTATATGAACTATATTATATGATCACATCACTTATCAAGGTGAATCTTGATCCATTGAGCTCTACCCTACTAACATAGGAAAAACCTCCTTCCTGTGACCTTTGTGTGGTAGCAGAGGTAAACACGGTCCTTAATCAGCACACTAACTTTCCTTCCCTATTCCCACCTGATTGCAAGGACGTGGCCGGCGCCGTTATTGATTATTAAAGAAATTGAGTCACTGAAACGTGTACAGTGAGAATGGTCGGTTACTCCCAGCCCCATTCGTTGTGCAATTTCACTGATTCTGATTAATCACGGAGTAGCAACCATTAATACGTGCAGTCAGTCAAGCTAAGCTAGCTAGCTACGAAGAAATGGTTCATTGAGTGTATGAAGGGTGGAACGGTAATAAATTGGCAACAGAAACTTGGCGGAGTTTTTCAATCGAGCATTTAAAATACCTGAACACTCCTCAAATTAAGGGTGTATGCATATGTGACCTGAGTGCTTACGAATGTGATCTCTACAATTTTTTAGATATTTTCCATTCAGTCTTTTAAAGGCGCCGAAGAAAGCAAAATCTAAATTTGTTTGTATCAAATGATTTCAAGGCCCAGTATAAGTTTAACTGATGAGATTCGACTATTTAAAGATTGGACTCGGAAAAAATGCGACACTTTGTTTTGGGTGTAACTTTTATCGCGTGAGTAAAAATTATTGGAATTAATACTAGTTTAGAGTGTTATGTTTATGTGCGATCTGTCAAGTAGTTTTCAAGATGCATTCGAAACAAGAAGAGCTGCGCCAGCAAATCTTGGGCACAGTGACCGATAATCCTGGTCAGTCGCACAGATGGATCGGCAAGAGGCTAAGAATCCACTATTTATTTATTTATTTATTGGCGTCAATCAATAGTAGACCACATATTAAATTACATTACATTCTTAACATCTATGTTCGTTTCTATTTTTTTACATTTTTTATTATTCACTTGCTAGCCTCAAAAGAATTTATTTTTCAATGTTTTTCTATCCATAGTAATATCGATTATTTCACTATATGCATTATAGCACGACATCATTCTATTTAATGGCCCGTTTTTGGCATAGGCTGTTCTATGATTGTTGATATAAAACAAGTTTCTATTTCTTAGACCGCGAATAGGGGCATAAAAGTTTATATTTTCTAGAATCACCGGAATGTATACTCTTTGCGCAATAACATCATTTATGAAGGCTACCATTGCAAACTCTCTTCGTTTTTTAAGTGTGTCTAAATTAATTAGCATGCATCTTGAATCATACGACGGCAATGGAAGGCTCGTCCATCCTAACTTCCGTAAAGCAAATAACAAAAACTGTTTTTGTACTGATTCAATACGATTTACATGTGAATTGTGATATGGAGACCAGAGTATGCTACAATATTCAAGGATGGGTCTAACATATGCAATATACAATGTTTTAATACTGTAGGGATCCTTGAAATGAAAACTAAACCTCTTAATAAAACCAAGCATGTTGGTTGCCTTGTAGATAATGTTATTATAATGCTCCACAAAGGATAGTTTGGAGTCAAGTATAACACCTAGGTCTTTAATATGACTGCATCTTTCAACTTGCTCCTGGCCAATGGTAACTGCTTCTTGCCTTATAATGTGCTTTCTTGAAAATGATATGGAATGACATTTCTTAACATTTAGTTCAAGTAAACTTTTCGTGCACCAGGTATGAAATTTATCGATTTCGCGTTGAAATATTTTCAAATCAGATGCTTTACATATTTCAAAGAAAAGTTTCATGTCGTCAGCATATACTAATACATTCAAATGATTGAAAATCAATTCTACATCATTGACAAACAAAATAAACAATAATGGTCCAAGATGAGAACCTTGTGGCACTCCAGATGTCACATTCACTACTGATGACAAACTACCACCAAATCTTACCCTTTGTGTTCTACCAGTCAAGTATGATTGGACCCATTTTAGTAACCTCTGATTGAAACCTAGCCTCGATAATTTAAACAGCAATAAAGGAATATCAACTCTATCAAACGCTTTACTAAAGTCAGTATATAACGCTTCAACATAATTTCCTTTATCCATTGCGTTTAAAGAAAATGTTACAAAATTCAACAAATTGGTAGTCGTTGATCGCCCTTTAACAAAACCGTGTTGTTTGGTAGATAATAAATTTTTAACTTGTGAGAAAATGTTGTTGTTGACTATCGATTCAAATAACTTAGGAATACAAGATAATATCGCAATTCCATGATAATTTTTTATGTCAGATTTTTTGCCGCATTTAAAAATCGGCATCAGAAAGGATTCCTTCCAAACTGACGGAAGAATACTTGATTCAAGGGATGAATTGAATAGCCAAAACAAAGGTTTTACTAGCTCTTTCGATACTGCTTTTAGAAAAGCTGGCGGCAGACCATCAGGTCCAGCTCCCTTAGAAGCATCCAATGTATTTATTGAAAGTAGAATTTCGTTTAGTGATATGCTATTAACTGTTACATCACTGATTGTTTCAGGAAGGTACGATAAATACTGATAATCCCGATCATTCCACCGTGTCCCACGTTGTGAAGATGTTCCAGGAGACGAAGACCATCGATCTGCGTGCTGAAAGTGGCCGAAAACCGAAAACGGAATACCCAGAGAAGGGGCGGAAGATAAGGCAGTACTTTAAGAATATCCCGAATCTTTCCACCCGAGACGTGGCCAAAAAGGTCAATTCGTCGAAGTGGTTCGGCCAGCAGACCATGAAGCGGGCTGGGCTACGTGTTTTTAAGGTCATGAAGCCACCAAACCGGGCTGACAAGCAAAACACGGCCTCGAGTTTTTTGTCGGTACGTCCCGCGTGGAGGTTCCGGAAAAGTTCCGGAAGAGAAAGAAGGACAAATTCGCGAAGAATTACGTGTTGTGGCAGGCGACCTGCGAGTGCGGACGGTACAGCAAGCCGTTCGTTACAACCCGCACCATAAACGGGCAGATATATTGAGAGGAATACTTGCAGAAGCGCTTGCTGCCCTTCCTCCGCTCTCACCGTAGTCCCACGCTGTTCTGGCCGGATCTCGCTTCGTGCCGTTACGCCAAGCCTGTAATGGATTGGTATGAAGCGAAGGGCGTTAATGTGGTCCCGAAGGAGGCGAACCCGCCAAACACACCAGAACTTCGTCCGATCGAAAAGTTTTGGACGATAATGAAGAAGAAGTTGAAGAAAAGCGGGAAAACATTCAAAACCGATAAAGCTTTGAAGAAAAACTGGGAGAAGTTGTGCAAGGAAGATAGACAAAGCCTCGCCCAAGATCTCATGAGCAGTGTTAAGAGAAATTCAGCTTAGGGAAGGAAATTCATTAAATAAATTATGCCAAAACATAGCTATTACATAGTCATTTAATTCCTGAAAATTTGAGAAGTATCCGATTTAAAATGAATTTTTGGTGATCATTTTTGTGTGTCTCATTTTTTTCTGAGTCCAGTCTTTATACTACCCGTTTTCATGTCCAATCTCCAGACCCAGAAAATAATTCACTTCACCAAGGTTGGTAATCTTGAACTGTTTCTTCAGTGCCATGTACACTTATTCGATTTGGGGTTCATCTTCACAGCCAACCATAAAAGATAAATCCATTTGCCATTCACTACTTTCGTGTATAAACAGGGATCAGCTGCTCTTGGACGAAACCCCATTTCCTTGAGAAAACCATCCAGCCGTTGACTCCAGCACCTGGCCGACTGCTTCAGGCTATAAATCCTTTTTTTTTTTCAACCGTCACACCATGTGCTCTTATCCCGCCGCTTCATAAACAACTCCTGATCTAGTTTGCCGTACAAGTAGGCGGTTTTAACGTCAAAATGCTTCAACGTCATGTTCCTGCTACTCGCCATAGCTAGACGAACTCGAAGAGTCGTGTTCCTGGTCACCGGAGCAAGCACCTCATCAAAGTCCTCGCCGTATTTCTGGGAGTATCACTGGGCGACCAGACGAGCTTTGTACTTTGTATACTTCACCAGCAGCGTTTTTCTTCGCTTTGAAGACCGAACGGCAACCGAACGGCAAATCGACAAGCTCCCAAGTTTCGTTGTCCGAATGCGATTTCAATTCGTCCAACATAGCTGCTTTCCATTCCTTCTTCTTCTCACAGGTAAAGGCTTCGTGTAGGTTCCTAGGTTCGATCTCCTCCTCAAGAACACTCCCAGCAACGAAAATCTCCTCTACCAACCTGGCTGGTGGTTTCCCCTTCGAAGACCGCATCGAACGCCGTGCTACTTCATCTAATGAAAAATCTTGGAACGAATGATCACCGTCAGAAGCACTATGGTACCGAGAATCATTGTTACCAGGTTCTTCATCGGACTCAAATTCTGGATCCGGTGCCTCGACCAGTTGCTCTTCCTCCTCCTCATAGAGCACACACCAACGGTATTTCAACAACTCCTCCTGTCACAACAGGTTCCTGACAAACAGCTTCCTTCACGGTACAGTTCAAAAATTTTGCATCCCTGCTGACCGTTACGCAATCCGTTACAAGATTCAATAATCGGTACGCCATCCACCCTTCTTCATACCCGACGAACACCAACAGTTTCGGCACGTGGACATACGCTGCCGAACAAAAGATCCTGAGATGCGCATACGCTAGTTTCTTCCTGTTCCATAACTCATACGGGCTTCTATCGATCGAAAACTTCGGCAAACGATTCTGCAAATAATTTGCCGTGCAGATCGCTTCGCCCCAGAACCATTTATCAAATTCCGCTTGCGACAGTATCGGTTCTTGCGCTCCCCTTTTCGGAGAGAAATTTTATAAACGAAGCCCCAGAGAAATCACCACCTCCATCAGAACCAATACATTTTGGGTTGATTTTTCAAGAATGCGCAATACTCAGTGATTTTCAGATTCAGAATCAGATCTCCTCTGGAGCGGGTAGACGACAGAGTATCGACTGCAGTCATCCACCATTGCAATGTAGAAACGATTGGCTCTCGGTGTCGCTACCTCTATCGGACCTCCCAAGTCGACATGAACCAGCTCTCCAACAGCCGTCGATCTTGTCTCCGGACGCCTTCGAAAAGAATCTCTGCTCATCTTCCCTCAAAGCAGCAAACACAAGTCGATTGCACTTCACAAGAGTCTATCTTCAGTCGTATCTGAGTTCTTCGACTATCTACGGCACTGCCTGTGTGTCTCGTGTCCGAACCTACGTTGCACCGTGCTGTCTGGGTCTGCCGAGAACGCCCGTTCAGATAATTGTTTCAGACGTACAGACCATCATTCCTTTAACGAAGCCCTCCCCAACACAACTACTTCTCCGTTTAGCACTTTGTACTCAAATTTGTCAAACAATACTCGAAACCTCAAATCGGCAATTCGGCTCACCGACTGCAAATAATAACTCTCCTCCAGACTCTTATTTATCAGCGGTATTTGCTTGCTGAGAATTCTCTTTCTACGTACGATCGGCTGTTGGCATCACGCCGGAAGTGCTCTCCTTCTGCAATAGAGAAATACTTTCTTTTCTTCGCCAATGCCTCCGTGGGTTTATACTTCAAGAACGGTCGCTAGCGGTTTCACTCAGTCACGGTCTCCAAACGTCGGGGTATTACGGTTTCACTTCACGGTTAAAAACGAAGTGAAAACATAAAACCTTATTACGAATGTCACCCAAGGAAAAATATGAAAAGTTCATCCTAGGCGATGATTCGAATGAATTCGGTGTTATTATGGTTGCCACGGTCACCGATAAAAGTGACTCAAACCGTAGATTTTCTTAGGGCTACTACGATTTTCACTTCACTATCACTTCCACCTCACGGAGCTCTTTTTTGACCACGGTGATACCAGTAATATCATAAAGGTGACAACCGTAATAAGCCCCGACGTCTTCCTTCGTCCCGCAATTTCCCTTTGACGAAATCGACCGTCAGATCTGCATCCGGTCGACTTTCGAGCGTCATTATCAATCCGTCTTAAAATTCCGGACAGCATCAAGGCCACAAACCAGTAGTCCTGCACTTCCTCTCCCAGCGCAGACAAACGAATACGCAACGCTGTCCGCTGCTCGAGGTGCTCCGCCATTTTACCACAACATGGATGATACTCGAAAGAGCAGAACGCTCGTGATAATCTTCAAGCGCATCCCAAAATCACATGGAGAAGTTGGCTGTCTTCCAGTGCCAAACCGATCAACGCCTGCGCCTTGCCATCTTTTGTGACCCAGGCCGCATCAGTCGTTGCCGGCTTCGGTGTTGTCACAACATCCAATACACCTTCACGCGTTAACAGAAGCAGCATTTTAAACTTCCAGATTCTGGTCGTTCAACTCTGGTTTCGCGTCCGCCATTTTGTCTTTTCGACACTTTTTCACACGATAGCCGATATGAAATAAAGTCCATTTAATTCACACTCGCGCTAACGAAACTCGCGCACTTTCCGCGACACCTGTTGAAATTCGTTTTAAGCGGAATGAAAAACCACGAGTTAAGTATATAAACGTAAATTAACGTTAGCTCTTCACAATATTTTTTATGTTATTTTCAGCTTCGCATTTATACATCGTCGTAAGTTTTAGTCCACCTATTGAGCGAGATAAGGCGCTATAACCATAGACTAACTCTAACACCAGTAGGTCCCTAAAAATACGATTTTTTTCTTGGCTCAGCCAGTACCAAGCTCGGTCCCAAGCTTAATAATGCGCCCCTAATAATGAACTCACACGAACACACTCTCAAATATTCTATCAAAATAACACAGCAAATCAAAATAAAGGCACAAATATGTACAGCATGGTGCTGGCTTCAAGGTGTAATTTGGACCAAGGGGTTCTACAACAGTGAACCAATTTCAAATCGCTAGTTGCATATTGATTGTTGCTATAACCTTGGCAATTATTGCCAGCCTTTTGGTTCAAATTTCAAAAGTTCACCCACAGGCAAAAGGAGCATAGGCTAATCTTTCTAGCATCTATGCTCCCAACGATTAAGTTCAAATTATCACACTGTTCAAACCTACATGGAAGCGTTTGGTACGGGAGGTCCACGCTGCCTTCCTTCCCTTGATTCAAAGTAGTAGAGCGATTTTAGATCTTTCTGGAATCGCTCTATTTCTTGGAATCCTCTCTGCGGCACATACTACGCAGTTGGCCTGGCCGATGACAAGAAAAAGGATGTATTCAAGAAACTATCATTATCCAGAATGCTTTCAAGAATTGGCTGCGTTAGTGCGAGATCAGATTAGATTAGAGTAGGAGATGCAGTGGAACTATTCATGGAAAACTATCGATTGTTTCCGGGAATGAATCTGTTTTTCAGTGTACTCCGGGGCTTTTGTCTTCATGGATGTTTATATTTTTGTAACTAAAAGAATATTAGAAGCATATTGGAATGCTGGAAAAGATGTATACGTATGAGCGTTAGATTTGAAAAAAAGCCTTTGATACGGTTAAGGTCTAGAATCTCAAGGACATCCTAATAGATATTAATGTTCAATTGATAGAAATGGATAGGGTTATAGCTTCCATGAAGGATGAAATAACTAGAATTCTATGGAATCATCAACTGTCACGTAATGATAAAAGAGGTAAACGTATTAAACAGGGATGCCCTTTGTCGTCGATGTTATTTGATTATGCAAGATATAATACGAAAAATTTGCAGGTAAAATTGCACAACTTGAGCTAATGGATTTAGGTTGCCTTAATTTACCATTGTTGCTTGCTTTTACAGATGATCTATTAATTATTGCGACATCTAAGGAGGAGAGGGAATGTATTCTTAAGGAAGTAATAGAGCAGTTAGCAGATGTTGGTTTAGAAATAAATTATGGCAAATGTCAATTACTATTAAGATATCCAAATACTAAGGTACAGCAGCCCACAGGACTAGTCTTAAATAGAAAATGTTTCAAGGTTCATTACAGGATAAAATATCTAGGAGTTTGTATTACCTCAACATTAGATAGAAAATCAACAAACAGGTTAAGATGTAGAAATATATTTAAGACAAGTAGAACAGTGTTAATTTTTGTAAACAGTTTAAACCTTATTGGCCATTAGGAAAACTTATCTACAGAACAGTGATGTATGTAGAAGGAGATGTTCGCTCGTCACCATGAGGTACCAAGAGTGCACATTAACGTTTTTGCTAGAATGAAAGATATGAAGAGAAAGTGTTGAAAGTTCCACCAGTGTACGGCAGGTCGGAAATCGA
This sequence comes from Aedes japonicus, assembly GCA_034211315.2. NCBI lineage: Eukaryota > Metazoa > Arthropoda > Insecta > Diptera > Culicidae > Aedes > Aedes japonicus. The sequence continues at coordinate 26,144 of JASCZW010001635.1, read as the reverse complement.
ACAGATGTTTTTGAAAAATTGAGCAAAAGGGCATGGGTCCAGTGGTACTCGAACCATGGACGTCAATTTTTGCCTAACATCCCACTGCGGGTCTTGGTGCCTAATGGTGATGAGCGAACACATCCTTCTACATCATAATCGTTACTCCACGCACGGAGAATACAAAACATAACAAATAAAAAAGGGTACAGAACAGTGCTAGCACCTGCCATGTTATATGGAATAAAAGTAGGTGTACTAACGAAAAAGAAGCAGAGCATTACTGACAAATTATAATAAACCTATTTTATAAACCATTTTTATTCACTGCAAGATTATTATTCATTGGATGTGTTTTTTTATTGTTTTTTTAAATAAAAGAAAACGCAATTCGACAAACACTAAAATTTTATTTGAAAACAAAAACAAAATATATAAGAATGAATGAATGAAACATGAAAATTACGATAGGTTATCAAAGCATGTTTATAAAAATAGATTGGCAGCACTAAAATTGTATGATTCTCTTATGTCACTGTCGATGGTGGTAGTTTGGTATTAATAAAGATATTCCACATGGTTAATAATAAATCAATTAGTATGATAATCTCTGACTTCAAGGTAAAGTGATTTCAAAATCAAGGTAATAAAATCATATTAATTTCTCTGCTTTTTCATATATTTATATATCGTCACACGTTGGGATAAGAGGAGGGACCGCCAGAGCACCCGATTGAAACGAATTGAATAGGAAGAGTGGAACGGACAACTTCCTGTTGTTAACATTTCGTGAATAGAGGAACATTTTATTAGGCGAGGGCTTGGTTTTGGTGTGATATCTGCGAACTTGTTACTGGAAGGAGATTCTTTTTAGACTCCTGCGTAAGAAGATACACGGGCCCATAATACGTTTTTGGCCCTTCATACAGGAACATGATGAAACATTTGCCACAGTATAACCTTGATCAAATCGTAAAATTCATAATTTCTAAGTGTGTACGTTAAAAATGCCCTTCACATACTTTCTCTCCTTTTGAAGCTTGAAATAGATAACCAGCCCCCGCAGATAACTGTAACCAAACTAGTAAACCTGCATGTTCCAATTTCAATTTGTGTAGGTCAACCTGCAAGGCACAAACAAGGCGGAATACGTCATCAAACTGAACTCACCAAACGACAACAGGAACGCAGCTTTCGCTCCCGGCACGAAGCTAAACAAAGGCAATATGAAATCTCCAACACTGCATTCAGGTTCCGAATCCTGACGAGAGGGCAATGATGCGAGGCACGCACATCGCCACAACGCTCCGGGATGTCGGTGGATGGGCCTTGCTTACACGTTCTGCATTCAGTTTGGGAGGAACGCTGAAAACATCAACTCGAAAATTGGGGAAAAACCATCTCATCAGACCGGACCAGCGGACCGGAAGCGCGAGCCGGTAATGGGTGGGTACCCATTCTAATATGAAGCTCCCATCTACGGCCGAGCGAACCGCAACTCCTGCGACCGAGAGACGATGCAGGGCCGTTTGTTGTTCAAACATCTTTGCCAACAACCATCAACGGGCCGGACCACGTGTTTTGCAGCAGGTTTGTGGACAACGTATATTGCAATGCAACTGTAGAGCGCCGTGATCCCAACCCAGAACCCATTCAATCAGAAAAGCCACTCAGCTTGTGAAAACACTGCAGCTGGAGTACGCATTGATTACCTACGCTGCTGGTGGCTTATTCGTTGCAGGAACGGTCCCCATTTGACGCGAGGGTGGTTGTTGGCTGTGAATACACGATCCGACTTTTGTTCAAACATTCCTCACACAGCAACCCTGATTTAGAATGCAATCATGCAAATGTTTCGATGGAAACTCTTCGGGGCGCAGGATTGAGGGCAACGAGTGTGGGTTTACTGCCTTCACGAATAGGAACGAACCAGCAGCAATACTTTCGATTGTTGATTGTGTCGCTACACTCATCCCAAATTGCATCAACTAGGGGCCTGTTTTTAGATTAGAGCCGTCGCATCAACATCCGGCCCAGATTACCAATCAACAGACCAGCCGATGATAGATCGGCGCAAAATTGGTGAAACCTCAAGATTTATCAGACAGCGGGAAATTGAAATCTCTGCGCATTCTTCCAGTGGGATGGTATAATTGCATCGGAATTGGATGATTGCGATTTACTTGATTCGATATATGATGTCGTTTGATTTGATTTGGTTGTGACCTTAATCGAAAATGCATCACGAAGGCCAGGGTTCGATGATGATTCCTTAGAACTGGCAAAGGCCACAAGGTTACAGTGTAGAACAGTCGAAAAATAGCTAATTGTTACTAAATAGATGTTCCAACTTTTTTTTTTTCTAATTTCAATGACAACAGGAAGCTATTTTATGAAGCCCTTGACTTTCCAAATGGAACCTGTCAGGCTTTATATTCCACTGCGTCCATCACATTTCATAGCGCTCTTGTATCCAACTTTTGAAAACTGAACACAGAAGTTATGATTTTCACATCATACGTAACCTTTGCATTAAAAACAGGACAAAAATTACCGAATTTTCATTGATTCACCTTTACCCGCACTGACGAAACTACCCATGCAGCTTCAATCATAGTAACCCATGAGTAAGCAGAAAAAAATTGACAGCGAACTCAAACCGTGATGGCAAAAACAGTGAAGCAACTCCGTTCAGAAGTGTGCGCGTTCAAAGATATTGACATTGTGCGGCACGTAGTGGACGCCGAAAACGCCCGTTCCGGCATCTACAACATCTTGGCACTATTAGACAACAATCAGAGCATCGAAAGAAAGCCCGGTTCCGGATGGCCGACGACCCTGAGCAACAAGGTTCAACCGGCCAAACAGTGAAAAAGTACCTGGCGAACATACATGACGCAGCGGCTGTGGCTGAATAAGATGGTCAGCTCCATTTTCCCGGCGAATCGCGACGTTGCGGTAGTGATGTTCGACGAGAACTATCTCACCCTGGATGGCAACGACTGGCAGCGCACTTCGTGTTTTACTTCCTCACGAAGGAAGTGAGGTCCGAGGTGAAGTTCATGTCACACACCAAGTTCCCCAAGAAGGGGCTGGTCTGCCGGAAGTTGCGCCGTTCATCAAGAAATATCATAAGGGCGAAGACGCGGTGTTCTGGCCTGGTCTGGCGTGAGGCCCACTACTCGAAGCGATCGTTGAGATGTAGCGGCTGAATAGTCGGCGAACCCGCCCAACGTCCCCAGCTGCGTCCCATCTGCGAGAATGTCTGGGCCAACCTGAAGCGTAAGATCTACTCCAACAATTTTGTCGCGAAAACTTAGGAGCAATTGATAAATAAAACGAAGAAAGAACTCAAAAACACGCCTACATCGCATGTTTTCATCCGCCATGGCGAATGTCCCGATTAACTGCCGGAAGGCTGTTCGAATTTTTTTGCAAGTAAGCTTAAAGAATTATCTTCCATGGGAAACTCATCGAAAGCACATAATATGCCTTAGCTTTTGTTTATAACCATCCGAAAAAATTATTAGACAACAAATATAGCCAGTTGAAAAAGTTACAATTGAAACTTGACACACTTCTCGACAACTTATTCAAACCGATGTATTGACAGACGTTCAGCTCGTAAGAGTGACCAAACTTGTATTGGTTATCATCGTTATCATCGTGTATAGTCCAAATTTTGCAGTTCCACCTTAAAGTTGGCCAATTCAATTCGAATTAAAACAGTTTTTTGGTCCACGGAGTCCAAATACAAATTCCTGATTGTTTACCTTAAAATCTGTATCCACATTAATCCGGACACCTCCAAATCATTGTAACTTTTGAAATATTGCACGTAAAAATAAAAAATTTCACTGTGATAAAGCTGAGAGTCTTAGTTGAAAAAGACTATGATTGATGTTTGCATTTCATGTTTAGTATTCAAGATGGCGACGAAAGAAAAACAAGTGCGCGAGCGAATTTTGTACGGGCCTACGGCAAATCCTGACTTGTCAATACGAGACCTTGCAAAAACATTGGATGTGCCTAAACCACTGTTCACGATGTGTTCAAATCATTTTCGGAACGTTTGACGGTGGAGAGGAAACCGAGAAGTGACAAAAACATTGGACGCGCTGATCCTGTCATGGACCAAAAGGTGAAAATGATATTGAGCATGAGCATGAGCATGAGCATATTGATCACCCGTGGTTTGCTACTTCGTTATTGATCGAGACCAGCTGAAATTGCACAGAGAACCAACAGAATGTCACCTGGGAGTAGTGAATCATTCTCAATGTGCAATTCCTGGTGGTCTCAGTTTTTGGATCAATACCGACGCTGGCCACGCCCGTGTAGATCAATTAGGGAAGGGAAGGAATGTTGGTTGGATACTTGTTGCTGCAAGAGGCCGTATATACTACTGCACCCCCACAAGTATCTCAGGGAAGGAGTTTGTTAGAGGGAAAGGGTTTGTTCGTAGGTCCATCTTGGTAAATGGTGATTATAAGTCCGTTTTTTAATTGTTTAGTCGTTTTCGATTTACTCTCCTATCAGCCGGCTGACTAGAGATGTGGAATGAACTTATTTAGGTTTGAATGCTGATTTAAACCAACAGTAACGATGCTATTGGGGACACGCGTGTGGTTTGTTTCAATGTAAAACACATATATTAGTTCACTTTGTTTGCGCTGTCTGTGGAATGCACGCTGCATGCAAGCAGAAAACAATTATATGATCCAAAGAAAACAAATTTTTTGTTATAAGTTATATTGTCCAATTGTGACACTATCTCCTCTTGCATTCGAATCCGGAACTACACTTTACTTCATTACTCTGAAACACAATTGATGATCGCACGCGGAGCTTTGAAGCGCATTGTATACACCAGAGCACGCGCGGTTAAGCAAATCAGATATCAAGACCAAAAGGTGAAAATGATATTAACGAAAAACCCAAATCTCTCCATTGGAACGGTGGCTCATAAAATAGGGATGTCGTCTGGTTTTGTCCAAAAATCAAAACAACGTTTGGAACTTAAGTCGTATAAAATAAATACAGTTCCAAATCGCAACGACAAACTGAACGAAAAATTACGGGCTCGACATTTGTACTGTGAATATTTGACGAAGTTTTCATGCGTTATTATGGACGATGAAACTTATGTCCAGGAGGATTTCAAGCTGCTTCCAGGGCTGGCTTTTCATTCTGCTATGGCCAGAAATGTTACAGCTGAGCATTTCAGAACGAAGAAGGCATCGAAATTTCCCAAAAATTTCCTTGTGTGGCAAAAAAGTTAATCTTTCATCACTACAGGCACAATCAACAAGGAGATCTATCAGAAAGAGTGTCTGCAGTAGCGATTGCTACCCATCATCAAAAGTCACAAAGAAAACCTTTGTTCTGACCCGATTTGGCATCATGCCATTATGCTGAAACTGTTATGCGGAGTGGTACCAAGCAAATCAAGTGAACATTGTACCAAAACCCCAAACCCGCCAAATTGCCCAGAGCTGCGACCAATCGAGAGATATTGGGCTCTGATGAAGCGGATGCTTTCTGGAAAGAAGCGAGGAATCAAAGACATCAACCATTTCCAGCAAATTTGGACAAAGACGGCTTCTACGATTTCTGAAGAGTCTGTACAAACCCTAATGGACGGAGTTAAGCGCAAAGTTCAAAAATTTGAGCAAATACCGAATAACTATGTTTTGTCTTCAATGAATTATTAAAACACATCTCATGAACCTGAAATAAACAACAACGACGGAAATATAATGCGAAATTTATGTTTTATTCATGTTTTGAGGTGTCCGGATTATTGCAGATACAGACCTTGTTCAAATATATCTGCATTTAGAATATTAAGTATAGTCCTATATTAGACAGTCTATAACAAAACTTTACAATAAAAAATCAAAACAGCTTTGACGAGGCATTGAACCAAATCATACTTTATAGCTCATCCTTTACCGGCTCAACTATAGATGCTAAACTAAGATGTTAATTTATCAAGTGATCAAGTTTGTCTTGTCGTTATAAATAGCTCATTCTTATCTTCCAGTTATAATTTGTTCGAAAGGTCCAACACATGCATTTTCCGACATTTAACCTTATGATCTTTAACGTAACTCATCAACATCCCTCCTCATCAAACTATTCAAGCACAAATAAACTCGACAACATCCACCAGAAAGGCATATGTACTTTGATGGCTCGGTCAAGCAAGATCTATCAAATCAAAGCAAATCCATTAGCGGTGATTTTCGACGTCTGTTAATGACCTCGCATCCAACCGAAGTGTATCACAAGTAACACTAATTCGATGCCCATGATTAATTATCTGGATTGAACGAAATTTCGCGGCACTTAAAGATCCCAAAAGGTCAAGCGATCTGCGGTTGATGTTTTTTCTTTCTTTTGATTAATCAAATCAAAACTACTTACCATACAACCCAAGTCTTCGTCGCCGTACAGTCCGGGGAAGTGCTTCTGCTCGCCACAGTTGAACGTCGTGTATGGCAGGTCGACCTTGGAGGTGAAATTGTCGTCGAAGTTCTTATCGTACCCAACCGGATAGTACTCCTTGGGTGCGTTCATAACCTATAGGATGGAATCAGTTGTGATCAAGAGAACTTAATTCAAGCAATATTGGACTCACCTTGTGCCCATTGTGAGTAGGATATCGTCGCGGGCGAGGTGTAGTCGTGGTTGTTGTGGTGGTGGTGGATTTGATTTGCTGCGCTGCAAGGATCTGAGCCTGAACGATTTGGGCTTGCTGTTTCTGTTGCTGCTGTTGCGCTAGCAGTTCCTGTTTACGTACTCGGATGGCCTCTTTGATGACTTCGACGCTGACATTCGCTGCGGCAGCTAGTTCCTCGACTGTGTGGCCCATTAAGTCAACTCCATCGACGACGGTCGTTCCCTTTGTGACGTCACTGCGTGATGGAACCGTCATGATGGAGTTCTTGATCGTGGGCTCGGACAGTTTGTTGTCGACTTGAATGACTGGCCCGGTCGAGATGCGGGATACGGATTCGGGCATTGCGTGGAAGGCCGGTACCTTCTGGACGTGGATGTTGTTGTCCTTGTAGACGATGTGCTGGTTGGGGGCACCGGCAGCAGTAATTCGGGATGGGCGATGGAAGGAAGAGGTTTGATTCATGAGCTGGTTCTGGAAGGAAAGATCAGGAGTTTGAGGAGTTTTGAGGGAGAAGCTTTTCTGCACCATGGTGGGATCGTATCTCACCGGTTCGGGGTCTTTTCTCGGGAGGGGTTTGAACGCTGGAACACCCAGGGGAAGGGATGTCGCTTTGGTCATAAGGGCCGTGGCTGGGGAGACGTAGATGGGTGTTCCGGTGGTTGGCCTCTGGGGGCCAACGAAGTTGCTTGTCGGCGATGCCAATTTCAGCATCGGTTGTACAGTTATCGCCTTCGGCCGGCTTTGTTGGAAGTTGAGAGGTGGAGCGAAAGGTGCCAGAAACGATAGAATTGGAGAACGTTAGTGCTGTGTCATAGGAGGTGTTGATATTTAAAAATCTTCGTCAGGTTATACGTAGTTAAGGTACTGTTAATAGTATGTTGCAATTTTCTCAGGCATCGAGAAATATTGTATAAGAAATCTTCTCGCAACAATTCATGATTTGACAATTAAAAACTGCTCGGTCAGCTTGTTAGAAGGTGAGCTACACAACCAGGGATGCCAGATATTTTTTTCAAATGTCTGTGATAAAAATTTGAAATGTCTGGGAATGTCTATAAAAGTCTGTAAATTTTGTTTATAAAATTATACTTTTTCCAACGTTAAGACGTAACGTTGGAAAAACGTAATAAGACAGCGAGTTATGTCATTTTCGTTATATGTGTGATTATGTAAACATTTCTGCATCTATTTCTTGGATAGTATGCAACCTTGCACTTTTGTTTCATATTTTTAAAGTGATACTAAAACTTGAAGCATTCGCGTAGATGACACAGTTTTATATGTATTTTTTTCCTATAACGGTCTTTCCTGTTTTGTATTTTAAAATCAAAATTTAGTTTTCATTTGATAAATTCAACAGATACAACAATAACCATTGAATTACAGTGAATAACAGAGTAAATTTTTCGTTGCATTAATGATAAAGTTGAATTCAAAATTTTTATTTCTATTTCATTAGTAAAAAAACATGAAAATGACACTAAAAAGCAATTTATTGTAAATTAATGTTTGTGTTTTATTTGAATGGAAGCCCCCTTTCTGGAAAGGGTGGCGGTCTCTTGCTATCATAAAAATCTCCCCGGCCCCAAAAACCCCTCCATTTAAATTTCACGCTGATCGGTTCAGTAGTTCGGAAAATTTCCTAATGGTCAAATATTCCAAACGAGGTGAGATGGAAAGTAAGGAATTGTAATTCTTGCATGAGTGTGTGTCCTCATAGTATGATACGAACAGTTGGGCAGATGTGTACCATTTTTTAATATGGTGTCGTGAGTGATGAATATCATTATGGTCACATGAATTATTTTTCTATACACTGCTTCTTCGGTTTGACAGTGATTATCTCTTGACTTTCAGGGAAGCTCTCTCCTGATCTTCTGCAAGGCTCTTTGCTGAAATTCTGGGAAGTTTCCTCCTGAGCTTCAGTCAAAATCCCTCATGAACTTCTTGGCAGTCATTCCTTATTTTCTTAGAAATTTACATTTAAGAACCCAACCTTACCGTCCAGACACATTTGGTAAGTTTTTTCTTGAACAGAGTTACTTTCTAAACTTTTAATAAGTCCTATCCTGAACTACGAGGAAATTTTTTTGCAAAACTTTGGGAAAGTACTCTCTAGAATTTCTTGGAAAATCTTCATAAAGTTGTTAGAAGTTTATTCCTGAACTTCTGAGAAGTTCATTTCTGAACTTCCGAGATGTTCTTTTCTGAACTCCAGGTGAGTATTCTCCTGAACTTTGGGGAAGTTTGTTCCAGAATTTCTGAGAGATTTGTGCTTGAACTACTAGGAAGTTACTATACTTCTGGCATACTTCTTCCTGATTTTATCAAAAGTATCTACTTGAACTTCTGGGATTTCCTAAACTCCGAGAAGTTCTTATTCTGAAATGCTGGAATGTTCGATTCGAAACTTTAGGAAGCATTTCTGGGTAGTTCCAACTAAACTTTTGGTCTCTTCGGAGCTTCTCAGAAGTCGTCTTGTGAACTTCTGAAGAGTTCGTTTCTGAGTTTTCTCAAAATCCTTTTTGATCCTTCAGGTTTTTCTGGAAATTCGGGAAATTTTTCCCAGCGATTATTCTTTTTAGGAAAATTCCTTAAATTTGTTCTAGAAGTTTTTTCTTGACTTCTGAAAACTCCACTTCTGAACTTTAGGAAGTTTTCTCCAGAACTTTGGAAAATTCTTAATTCTTTCTTTGGAAATTCTTGCTCAAATAAAAAGAAAGAACACCCAATGCTTTTGGAAAGTTTCATTCTGTTTTTAGAAAGGTTTGTTTCTGAATTTAGAGAAATCATTATTCTGAAATTCTGAAATGTTCTCCTCTGAGCTTTGGAAGAGCTTCCTAGCACTTCTGGGAATTTCCAACTAATATTTTGAGAATTTTCGTTCAGAACTTCTGGGAAGTTATTTCCTGAACTTCAGAGAATTTCTCTTCTATGACTATCGTCCTGAAGATTTTTATTTGCTGATTTTTTGAGAAATAATAGGTAGTGACCTTCCTGGTTAGTTTCCGTTTGAAATTCAGGGAAGTTGTTTCCGGAACTTCTAGAAATTTCAATCTTGAATTTCTGGGAAGAACTCTAAAACCTCTGAAAATTCCCAACTTCGAAGAAGTCCTCTTCCCGAAACTTCTTTCTGAAGCTCTAATAAGTCCTCTCCTGAATTTTGGAAGTTCTGTCCTGAAATTTCGGTAATTATGATCTTGAACTTCGATTATGTTAGGTCCTGAATTTTTGGAGATTCTTCTTGCTTGAAGAGCTAGCTCCCAATACTTCTGAGAAGTTTCTGCCTGAGAAGAAGTTTTTTTTCTCAAGTAAGTCTTTTCTTGAACTTCTTGAAATTATCTTCCCAAAACTCTGGGAAGCCTAATTCTGAACTTTTTAGGATGTGTCCTAAATTCTGGTATGTTTCTTTCTATAATTTTAGAAATCTAGAACTAATTTCATAAGCCTAAGTGGCTTATTCGAGGGTATATTTCTAAATCTCTCGTGCAAATGTAATGCAATGATGCGTTTGGTAGTACTTTGGGGGAAAAAATAAGAGTTTTAAGATTTATTTCAATAGCACATAACTTTTACTGTGGTTCTGTCCCCGAGTGGCAACCGACAAGCCTTTAGAGCAAATGTTAGGATCACAAAAGTAATAGTATTCAAACGAGAAAATAGAATCTACTTTTTGTTATTCTTGTTTTGTTTGCCTTGGGTCACACTGGTGGTCCAAATAACCCGAGCTCCTAGAAAATATCCTACCACGTTTGCTAAGCATTAGTTGGCTGGCCTCACGCCACAAAAGCTTTGGCGATGCCCATATTTATTTCAATCGGTTCGTTTTGTTTTAATAGGATTTGACATGTTTGAAAATTGGAAATATCCTTTTATCAAAATTCAACCCTAGAAGTGGAGAGCAATTTCGGCTAGAACCAAAGGTGTGAAGAGAAGGTTTTGATGGGTCCGTAAGAGCACGGCAGGTTGTCAAATTGAATAGAATTATTTGAAATTGAGCGTAGAGCATGTTTGAAAAGTGGCATCCAATCCAGCAGACATTCTCTTGCCTAGCTACCACGGGCCCACCACTTTCGTTTCTTCACGGATTTCTACTAAAAATGATACTTACGATATTTTAAAATATTTGAACAAAGCTTCTTACCGTACCTACCATACTGTTCAGATCCTCGTACGATTTAAATCCGAACTTCAGAGAATAACTTTATTTGAAAATTTAACAAACATTTCAAATGTCTGTAAAAGTCTGCAACATAAACAAAATGTCTGCTAAATGTCTGCATCGTTAAAAAAGTCTGCAACAAAATTGAAAAGTCTGCAAATTTACAGACATGTTTGTAAATATGGCATCCCTGTAACACAACTAGTCAAAGAACGTGTTTTAGTACATCTGGAGATTTATACCTATTTAAAGAGCACATAGACGTGCTGTCTGACAAATTATTTTCAAATTATTTCAGAAGTTATTTCAATTCAATCGAAAGTAAACCTCCTACTGACGTGTGACTTGATCTCACCTAACGACCAGTTCAAACAAAACAGTTATAAATTTCATAGCTTTAGTTAACATTAACTTGCCTTCATTAGGGCCTAACTGACAAACGTAAACAACGGCTTTTTCTGCGAATTTCTCGTCATTGAAAACTTACCTAACCAATCCACCGCGACCATTTCGAAGAGGAAAAGTTGCATTAGTAGCCTTTGTGCCACGAGAAAATTACGGAAGAAGCCATTATTTACGTTTGTCAGTTAGGCCCTAATGAAAAATCTCTGTCGACTCATTTTTTTAAACTGTACACCCAGAAAAATTACACATAATATGATAAAAAAAATCCACTAGAAACTCACTTAACGTTCATGTGATTTATGAAGTGGAAAATGCTTTGAAAAATCAAGTGAATCATATGTGTCCAGCGAAATGTGAATGATTAGTCAAGTAGAATTTCTTTTTCTAGGCAATATTGATGTAAAAGTCACTTATTTCAGTATTGGAAAATATCTAAATACTTGTGTTTCCAGTAGTAGCTAAGTGAAATATTTCTTCAGTGTATGACAGGTGAATCGATGTCATAACTCAGTAGGCACGGCGTGCGCGGATCAGCACTTCCCAACCGCTTCTAAGGCGTTGTTGGAGACAGCCGAGCAACAATCAATATGTGGCGTTTTTCGTGAAAGTTTAATTGCATCGAAGGTAAGATGCAATGAAGATTTAGTTCTGTTGGTCAACAATACATTTTTTTAGGTTTAATTTTTAAGCATAACTGAATAGAGTCCAAGGAAAGCGTTGTAAATTTACTGTTCGTACGCTTCTTTTCACCCGTCATACCGCTCCTAATGGTCGCTTCTGGAATCATTTCTCTGTAATTTGTTTGCAAATTACTTCCTTTGTATCGATGTATAGAAATTTAGTTTAAGTTTTCTTAAATTGCTACGCAATCGAAGAACAAAGTCGAGAGTCAATTCTGCACAATGATACGAAATTCCGACATTTTCAGTTGAAAATGCATTGCTGATACGTTTTAAGGAACATTTGTCTGCTTTCCGGAAGGTGAAATTGAGGCGTCGGTGGGGTTAAATGGAAAGGAAAACTGCGTCAAAACGTTATGAAGTCTTCAAAAGCGGACCAACAAACTCGATGTTGTTTGCAGTAAAATTACGAATACGCACATTAGAGATTGTAATTCTTTTGTAAGTATTGTGTTAAGTATTAGGTAAAGTGAAACATAGAGGTCAACACGCGGGTTTGAAAGCTGTAACACGAGGTACTGATCGAATCCAACAGATGCATCTGCACGAACGATGAGTTCGTCAAATTGAACTTTAAACAACTTCTAGGGAGATGTTTTGAGTTTCCAGGGATCTAAGAGATGTGCTCACAGAAGAATTATTATCACGGAAAAGTTTACTGGTAACTCGTTGTTTTGAATTTGAAGCATAACATCGTACAGGGTGCGGCAGAAAATAATGCGAAAATGTTCAAACTTGAGTATTGGGTTAATTTATGTAGCTAGTGACTAATTTATGTCGAAAGTGTATTTGTTTATGTTTACTTTTAAGTGCTGCATCCAAACATTATATTTGTTTTATTGCAAATTCGTCAAAATGTTCGCGAAAGAAGTGATCACCAGTTTGTTGCTCACCCAGAAGAAAATGCCGAAAGAGATTGCCAAGGTGGTAGGGTGCCATTTGGCAACAGTTTACCTAGAAATTAGAAGAAAAATTAGTATCTTCCATTTAATTCCAACTACCTTTGCTTTTCTTCGACAGATACGCATATTTCGTCTACAATGTGCAGACTTCTTCAGTGTCTCGTACTAATAACTCGACTTGACCGCATAAAAAGTCCCTGCAGGAAGGTCCTAAGCAGCCGGGAAGCGGACGTGAACGTGATCAAATGGGTCCAGTGCAAAAATTGCTCGCAACCCGGTGCGTTCCATAAGAAACTTGCAAAGGAAGCCAATATTTCGGAGAAATCCATGCGGAGAATCAATCATCAAAACGCCACTTGATTACGGACCGGGTCAAGGAACTACGAGTGACTCGTTCCAAGAGATTGCTTTCCTTGTTGAAGAAGGAAAAAATGGTAATCCTGTTCTCCGACGAAAAGGTTTTCAGTATCGATGCTTTGGCCAACAGCCGAACGGACCGGTTCATTTCACCGCAGAAAATGGAGAACGTTCCGGAAAAAGTGAAATTCAAATTTCAAACCAAACATCCGGCTGGTGTCATGATGTTTGGCTTGGTGGCGTCCAACGGTTTGAAAATGCCGCCTGTTTTCATTGATGCTGGAGTTAAAAGCAATACCGAAGTGTATATCGGTATTTTCAAGGACCAAGTGCTTCCCTGGGTGAATGCCAACTTCTCCGAGGACCAAAACGTTGTCCTACAGCAGAATGGAGCGCCGTGTCACACGTCCAATCGAACCGAACAATGCACAGTGGGAAAAAAGTGCCCGAAACGCGAAAGAATTCTATATCTCAGTTCTGAGTGGAACGATTTCTGTAAATTATACCTTTACTTGAAGGAAAATTTTCAAAAATCGAATGGACGTGGTTTCATTGGCCGCACGGAATTGCTTAGGTGCAAATGAGCTCATTTTACCCTGGTTCCCCTAATACTTCCTTGTTGTTCAGAAATTTCTTTGCTCGGTGTGACTCAAGATCAACAAATTGATGTTAGTCCTAGTGCAAAATTTCCAGGAAAATCCAGGAAATATTGATACTGGTAAATGAAACTAATTTCAATCGATTTGCTAGAAAACCTTACAAAGAACTAGCATTATTTTATTGATCTAGAGTTACACCGAGCAAAGAAAATTGTGAAAAACAAGAAAATGTTAGGGGAATCAAGGTAAAATGTGCCATAGCTTCATTCTAAGAGCAGTACGGTGAACGAAACTAATACCAATCGATTGTCCAGAAATTTTTACATGGGACTAGCATAGTTTTGTTGATCATGAGTCACAAAGAGCAAAGCAATTTCTGAATAACAAAAAAATATTTGGGGAATCAGGGTAAAATTAGCCATATCTGCGTTCAGGAAGCTGTGCGGTGAACGTAATTAACTCCAATCGATTTCCCAGAAATTTTTACATAGGACTAACCTTACCTTGTTGATCTTGAGTCACACCGACCAAAGAAATTTCTGAATTACAAAAAATATTAGGGGAATCAGGGTAATATGTGTCATATCTTCATTCACAGAGTGGTGAAATTAACTTCAATCCAGTCTCCAGGAAATTTACAGGGTATAATCAGCCATATTTACGTTCACAGAGCCGTGCGATAAATGAAACCAATTTCAATCGATTTTCCAAAAAACCTTACAGAAAACTAGCATTATTTTGTTGATCTTGAATCACACCGAGCAAAGAAAATTGTGAAAAACAAGAAACTATTAGAGGAATCAGGGTAAAATCAGCCATATCTTCATTCACAGAGCCGTTCGATGAACAAAACTAACTCCAGTCGATTTTACAGGAAATTTCACATGGGACTAGCTATATTTTGTTTTTCTTTAATCATATCGAGCAACGAAATTTCTGAAATAAACAACAATATCAGGGGAATCCAGGTAAACTCAGCCGTACCTTCATTCACAGATCCGTGCGGTGAACGAAATCTACTTTAATCGATGTTCCTGGAAATTTTACATAGGACTAACATTATTTTGTTGATCTTGAGTCACACCGAGCAAAGAAATTTCTGAATAACAAGGAAATATTAGGGGAACTAGGGTAAAATGAGCTCATTTGCTCCCTAAGCAGTACCGTGCGGCCAATGAAACCATGTCCATTCGATTCTTTGAAAATTTTCCTTCAAGTAAAGGTATCATTTGCAGAAATCGTTCCATTCCGAACTGAGATATAGAATTCTTTCGCGTTTCGGGCACTTTTTTCCCACAGTGCAATGGTTGAACGATAACATGAACATACATTAATTGTTATGTTATATATTCTCCGTGCGAGGAGTAACGATTATGATGTAGAAGGAGATGTTCGCTCATCACCATGAGGCACCGAGATGAACAACAATGTTTTTGGCTAGAATGAAAAGATATGAAGAGAAAGTTTTGATAGCTCCGCTAGTGTGCGGCAGGCTTGAAACATAGCAGATGTTTTATGAAAATTGAGCGAAAGGGCATGTGTACAGTGGTACTCGAACCAACGACATTTTTGCCTAACATCCCACTGCGGGTAGGTTAAAGCACGGACTAAGTCCGCCACTTCAACAGGCAAAAATGTCCGGTTGGAAGGCGCTCATGTACCACTGTGGCTTGTATAGTTATTCTAAGCGATCTATTGTGTGCACTCTGTTTTACTGATGCGCACATGGAGAAGGAACTCTCTCTTTTTTGGGTTTGTT
The DNA here is from genome assembly GCA_034211315.2 of Aedes japonicus. NCBI lineage: Eukaryota > Metazoa > Arthropoda > Insecta > Diptera > Culicidae > Aedes > Aedes japonicus. Next base: position 10,616 of record JASCZW010001635.1, on the reverse strand, counting down.
TTGATTCGCACCTTTAGTGATCGTCAGTCGGTGCGAATCAAAACAAACTCAAAAAGGAGAGTGGGATGTTAGGCAAAAATGTCGTTGGTTCGAGTACCACTGTACACATGCCCTTTTCGCTCAATTTTCATAAAACATCTGTTAGATTTCCAAGCCTGCCGCACACTCGCGGAACTATCAAAACTTTCTCTTCATATCTTTCATTCTAGCCAAAAACATTGTTGTTCACTCTCGGTGCCTCATGGTGATGAGCGAACATCTCCTTCTACATGATAACATGAAGTTTTATCGGATTATTCGATTTGAGCATATGATGAAGCACAAACCTGCAAAACATCACACCCTGAAGTCAACCATAACACGAACATGGCAGTCAATGTCGGAGGACTACGTCCGAAAGGCATGCTCTGGCTTCCGGCGTCGGCTCGTGGATGTTATTAATAAAAATGGAGGACACATTAAATAAATTTGTTTAAAAAGACTTTATAAAGATAACTGCACTTGAAAATGTTGATATTATTGCTTGAATTAGTTGAAAATGGGAATTGAAAGATAAAGAACAAATTTTCGCATAATTTTCTGCCGCACCCTGTATATTGCTTATTATTCTTTTGAACCACAGACAAACATACACAATGCTCGGAAATCGTTTATCTTACATGAAATGTAGCCAATTTTAATATGTTGTTAGTGTGACGATCCATAAAATTTTTTTGAAAGATCCAAAAAACGCGACAAGGGGGGGTGGGGGGTTATGAAAAGTCACTTTTTGCGTGACATAATTAATGGACGTTCCCTAATTGCTTTGAAAAGGAATGCCAAAATTGGTCTCTTATCTTCAGTTCACTTGCACTGCATTTAAAATTTTGTGTATTTATTTTTCCACATTTCAATTATTTCATATATTTCAATATGGCGATCGGAAGAAATCACAGGTTCGCCAAAAAGCTAATTTATTTTCGCAATGGCTATAATAAAACTATTTGGTCATTTGGTGACTTTCTTTGATGCCAATTTGCCGTTAAGTGCATTTACTGGAGGCAAAAAATGGAGGCTTAAAAATGCTTTTTCACCTGACCATTATAAGATAATTTGAATGCGTCTTAAAACGGCATTTTAAAACAGCATTTGACGAGTTCATAAAGTCAAAATAAAACCTTTGATAGGAGTAAAAGGAATTTAAGAAGACAAGGTTTTAAGATCGTTGTAAAGAAGCTGTGTAGGTTCTCATAAACCTGACTAAAATTTGAAACCTATTGGCACCTCTTGCTGCCATAATAAAACCAAATTGATTTCTAGTGGCTTTCATAAAACATTAATGAAACTTATTAAAGCTGGATGATCATGGCAATGTTACTTGGGAGGCCTTTTTTCTTTAAACATAGCCCATGACCTTTCAGAAATACGCAGTCAAACAAACTACTCTTAACGTTAGGTATGATACAGAGTAAAATTTTTATTTTAGATTCAGATACATAATTGCTATGATTGTTCGTTCGGTGTGAGTTTAACGGCTCAATGAAGGAGACAGAATTTGGTAAACTAGTTCCTTCGGTCATAATCGAGGCAGGGTGTTATAACGATTCATTCCAAATCAAATTGATAGCTCAATTCCCATTCTACCGACAAACTAGAAGGTTGTGATCCACTATAAAAATGCAACCTACCCTGTCAGGAGTAAACCTTAGTTCGAACTGATTCGGTTCCCATTCTGTTATTACAATCCCTCAATCGAAAAACTACCGCTTGCCTCGTTCTGCGGTTACCAAATACAATTTATCCTATCAAAAGACCATCCACTTCATGCAATGAATAAAACTTTGCAGATCAACATCATCCAACCGCAACTCAAAGTGGATTGACTTTTCTCCCAGTATTTCAACGACTTAGTTCGCCTCAAACCGAAACAACCACCAAATCCATATTGAAAAGTTCCTAACAAATGCAAGAAAAGCACAAAAAAAGAACCGAAACTTAACCACTCGCCACCGAAAGTCATAAGAAAAATTCCAAACCAAACTCTCCCCACCCCGAAGCATTACATCACCGAGTATTCGAAAAGTTTTCTTTTCTCGAAACACACATAAAACAATTCTCCGTTGAAGTGTACAACCGCTTTCGTTCTTTATTTGCTTTGTTTCTTCCACCCTGGATGGCCAAGTCCCTGCCAGCTCAAAAGCGGCGAAGGAAAATGCTGTATTTTGCACTCCCACTATGCTCCGCTCGGCATAATACAACTCCCGTGCACTTGTCATGATCGTCGAGTATAAATCGCACGGATTATGCTCCATGATTTAAGGATGCTGCGCCGTTCCGACCCTTCCCAGTCTCATCGGCCTCATAAAAGGTTTTATTGTTCGACAATTTGGACTTGCGAAAGCCGTACCTCTGCTACTCAACAGCATCTTCTTGGCACAAATCGGAAAAGTGAAAAACCGGCAAAAAGATAGAGCAGAAGTTAAAAACAATTCAAGCAGCAATTTCCTCCCTGATGGAAATGAATTAAAGACAAACAATTGAATAAACATGATGCAGCTCTTTTTCCGCCGCTCCCCTTGAGGCGCATTGTAGAATCGTGAAGAGAGCAAAAACATAACGAGCAAAAGGAAGCCCATTTATTGATCCGAAGTCATGCTGGCACTGACTGCTCCATATTGTCGCAGTCAAAGCAGTGCGAAACCCGGAAGGATGTTCTTATCGTCACATACTAAGCATTTAATCGAGCCTCGTTCGTTCGCATGGAATGTGCGAAACGAGGGGTACTTACTTTAACGCAATATTGCTTTAAAGTACCCATCCTTTCGCACATTTCAAGCGAAAACCGTGTGGGTTTATGATGCATTAAAGAACAAACGACCACTTGGATCTTAGTTGCTTAGCGACGCCGAGCAATCCAGCGAGTTGTTTTGGTTCCATCCCTGAGTACAACCCTTCCCGTCAGCGCCCGGCTTCTTAACTGATGAAGAGCTGGATGTCAATGCACTGATGGCAGGTGACTGAGCTGAATGGCAGTGCTTGCCACAGATTAGAATTTGCCTCCGGGTGTTTGTCTGCATGCCATGCTAAGCGCCCGGGAATGTTTCAACCCACCGACAGCCGAGTATGCAAAAGTAGAAGACATGCCAAGAAGTCAAGAATGCACTTTTCTTGTTCGGATAATTGACAACGAATAGCTCGTTTGACTTTGTCGATGCTACAAGTCTACAAGTGGGAGGTCGTTAGCTGGTGTCACTCAGATAAGGAGGAGGTTGTCCTTTTCATCTTTGAGGTTAAATTTATGAAAAGGCTTCTTCGCTCCTTTGAAAGCAGCTTCTGTCGAGCAGCTTTTGAATTGGATGTTTTCCGAAATGATAATTCGGTCTCGGGTGGTGTCGTGGTCATGGCGTTGTTGTCAAGGTGATTTGAGTCCATGTTTGCCACGATGCGAAGCACTCTGCTGAGATCTTATGCTTGAAAAAGTCGTTTCGTGCCAAAGTTGTAATTAGATCTTGGAAATTTTCACAAGGGTTTTTTTTTTACTTTGGCAACCTACAAACTATCTGCTGATACACAGATAAAAAGAAACATTGAATTTTCTGCGTTACCTAATGCACATTAAAGGAATGCTAGATTCGACAAAAAATAAAAGGGGATATCTATATAAATAAAAATGAGTTGGGGTTTCCTTTGTCACGATTTAACTGGCGAGCGGAAGGACCATTCGGCAAGATTTTTGCTTAGTTATATTCGTCTTGGACACCGGAAGGTTCTTATGATGGTTTGAAACCCCTCCCTTCTCTGGAAAGGGGGGCTCCCATACAAGTGAAGCACAAATTTCTGCATAACTCGAGAACTGTTCAAGCAAAAGAACCCAAATTTAGCATGCGGAAGTTTTTGGAGGCAAGCAATGTTTCTATGGTAGTCAGAGACCCCTCCCCTATCTAGAAAGGGAGGCTCTCGTACAAATGAAACAGAAGTTTCTGCATTTCTCAAGAACAAATCAAGCAAATGGAACCAAATTTGGCATGTGGGGTTTTCTGGAGGAGAAAAATGTTTTTATGATGGTTTGAGACCCCTCCCTCTCCTAGAAGGGGTGCTGTCATACAAATTAAACTGTAATTTCTTCAAAACTCTAGATCCAATAAAGCAAATGGAACCAAATTTGGCATGCGGGGATTTTAAAGGCAATAAATGTGTCTACGATACTTCGAGACCCCTCCTCTCTCTCTCTCTGTTAGGTTGGGGGCGGTGCTCCCATACAAATGAAACAAACGCTTCTACATAACTCGAGAGCTAATCAAGTAAATGGAGCCAAATTTGACAGATAGAGGTTTTTGAAGGCAAGAAATGTTTCTAAGGTAAATCGAGACCCCTCCGTCCTCTGTGGGAGGGGGGCTCTCATACAAATGAAACACAAATTTGTGCATAACTCGAGAACTAATCAAGCATATGGAACCCAATTTGGCATGTAGAGGTTTTTGGAGGAGATAAATGTTTCTATGGAAGTTTGAGACTCCTCCGCCATCTGGAAGGGGCGGGAGGGGGGTTTCCATACAAATGAAACACACATTTCTGAATAACTCGAGAACTTATCAGGTTAATGGAACCAAATTTGGCATGTGGAGGTTCTCGAAGGCAAGAAATGTTTCTATTGTGATTTGAAACTCCTCCGCTCACTGAAAGAGGAGTCTCTTATACAAATAAAACACAAATTTCAGCATAACTCGAGAACAAATCAAGCAAATGGAACCAAATTCGGCATGTGAAGGTTTTTGGAGGATAGATTTCTATATACATGAAAATGAATTTCTGTCTGTCTGTCTACCTGTCAGACCCTTATAGACTCGAAAATTTCTGAGCCGACCAACGTGAAAATTTATATGAAGGGGTTTTTGGGGCTGGGGAAGGTTCTTATGATTTTTTGAGATCCCTACTCTCTCAGGAAGCTCTCGCTCTCTCTCGCTCTGATACGTATGAGACACAAATTTCTTCATAACTCGAGAACTAATCAAGCAAATGGAACCAAATTTGGCATGTGGGGGGTTTTGAAGGCAATGATTGTATGATGGTTTGAGAAACCACCCCCTCTGGAAGGGAGGGCTCCCATACAAATGAAACACAAATTTCCACCAAAAATGAGAATTATCCAGGATACTTAAACACAAAACGTGTATTTCTCGGGTAAGAATAATGTTTTGATGGAAGTTTGAACCCCTGCTTATTCAAGAAAAAAAAACTCATTCCGAAAAAAAAACCATAAACGTGCCAGTTACATTAAATTTTCCTACATTTAGTTGCAAGCGTAGCAACGCACGCACCGGGTTTAGCTAGTTTCATAAAAATTTAAGCCAGATAACGCCTAAATCTAGCCTATTGTATGAAAGATTGCAAATATTGTTATATGGCGCATGAAATATTGCAAACAATTTCGTTGTCTACGCCTTCTTTGGCTTGATACTAATGATACTAATTAATGTTACTCAAAAGTGTAATAGACCTAGCTTTCAAATGGGCAATGTTTATTCTTGTTTCTGGGCATATCAGCTCCGGTGATATTTGTCAGTTACAACTATCTAATGCCAACCCATTTCTGTGCAAATTACGTTTCGGATAATTGTTTACAGCAGCCGAATGTACGCCTATAAATCTCATGGACGGCTCTTAAATTCAAAAACAAAAAACCAACATCAAAATTTTACCCAGGAAGCTTCCCAAAATACATCTCTTAAAATGTTTCGTTGTCCATCGTCCATAAGTTTCATACGATTTTTACAAAAATACACCGAATAATCTCATTTGGTGCGAAAACTATGCACAGTGGGCAAAAATGGACCCAAAATCCCATCAATTTTGACTGCGCAGGGTAGGAGTCCTACACAGATAAAAAGATAAGCCAGATAACGCCTGAATCTAGCTTGTAGTATGAAAGATTGGAAACATTGTTGTATGGCACATAAAAGATCGCAAACAATTTCGTTGTTCACGCTTCCTTTGACTTGGAATCAAGCGATGGAAAATTTTACGCGTTTGTTAAAATTAATTACTGTGTAGGAAAAAGCTTATCTTAAGGCAACAAATGTAGGAAATCGAATGGTGTTGGTCTCGTTTAGGGTTGCCGCAGTAATTGTCCCATTTTGCCCAATGATCCCCTCATTTTGGATGCAAACTAGATTAATTACCCAAAAACTAAACTTGGTGCTGCTATGTTGAACCCAACTGCCCGGTAAATTTGCAAAACTTTGAAGAGGCAGCCCACCGGGGTTGTACGCAAAGTTATAAGCGAATTGTGAAAACAATAAGCTTGAAATGCTAAGAAAAAAAGAAGAAGATATATGAAGAGGATATAGATGTATTGTATATGGTAATGATATTGATATATGTGTAGATGAGCACCGTAGAGTGTTAGAAATCAAAAGCACTATGTCTTAACAGGTAGAAAGGTAGTTTTCGAAATAGAATCATCTGTGTTTAGGACCGTTGTCCCCTAATTTTTACAGAATGCCAATAACTACACACTTAAAAAATTTTGAATTTTATCTTTAAGATCTCGTGTAAAATTCGGTCTCCTGAAACTGACACATACGCAATTTGACGAAAGATGTGTTTGATTGAATTTATTTTCTCCTCTCTTTAAACTCATTCTTATGTGCTAAAGGACGCTTGTATGTGTCGGTCTCAGAGGACAGAAATTTACATGACATTTTGATAGTGTGTATAAAATGATGAATTTCACACAAAAAAACTATTTTCAGGGCTACTTTTCATGTTTTGAATGAGTGTTATACTGAATTATTATACGAGTTTGCTCATTGTTTATGCATGGAACCTATCCAATTCGTAAATCCTTGTTTATCCTCAATATTGCATGATTTCTGTTCAATAAATACTAAATATTTCTTAAAATCACAGCCCACTGGTTGCTGGCATATTATGATTTCCTGTAAAAATATACATCTACATATTTATCAATATCATCTACATATACATCTAAGTATAATTATATGAACATCATATCGTGATATGACTACCAACTGGATCATACATGTTTAGCTCCTCGTTGTTGCGCTAAAACAAACGTTCCTTACTTACATTTGAAGTCTGTGATAGGAAAGTACTGTGCATTTAGCAAATTTATGCTGAAAAATCGGCATTATAAGACATTATATTTGCGTTAATTTAAATAGTTGAAGCGAAGAAAATGTTCCGATCGATTGGTGCAAACATTTTGAAATAGTGAAATGACTTAGATATTAATTTTTGCGACGTCCAATTTTGGACAATTCAAACGTGTACCCCAGTATTGAAAACAAATCCGTAGTCCTACGTCAAAAAAGCTGGAGAGCTGTATGGAACACATTTTACTTTGAGCGGATGCCAGGAAGTGGTCCATATTACTCGATTTCTCTTTGCATAAACTCATATACCATGCAGTTTTGAAGATCGGATCGGAAAAAATGGATAATTTTTAGATGATTGAGAATGAAATAATTTTTTTTCTGGAATAAATCTAGTGTTGAAATGAAAATCTTCTAAGCCACATGGTTTATGACTTTTTTTCAAGTTTGAGGAAGAATTGGAAAAAATGGGTAGGTAAAGTGCAATTGAGAGTAATATTACTGGCGCCAATCTTCAGAACCGCATGGTACATGAGTTTTTTCAAGCATAAGGGGACAATGGGGTATAATCGACACTTTAGAATTAGAAATATAGGAGTTAAAATGGTTGACGAATGACAAAAAAGCTGATAAATGTTCGTTTCTTCTCATGATAGTGAGCTGCCGAATTAAAAAAGTACAATATACAGGTATACCTTGAGAACGTAAATCACGTTCTCACTTCAAATCAAATTGCATAAAAAATGCTGATTGTATCTAACATCTAATATAATCAAAAGAAACCCGTTTAGCTGCGCTAACCTTCGGTACTTCGTGAGATCCTCTTTACAGGGTGAGTGAGAATATCTGTCATTGAAGTATATGGTCATACAAATGAAAAGCTTGCATGAATTTTAATTTTCAACGTATTTCCTGCTTGGTATAGCTTTAACATTTGTCTTAACTTAGTTCAGTTAAAAAAATTCTACCTTTGCCCCAATTCTGAGAAAATTTTGAACTGCTAGTCACCATTGAAAAGATCTCGACCCGCTGAACAAAGTTGTTGACAATACATAGCTCATTCCTGAAAATAATTAGTACACCACCCTGTGGTTTGTAGTCTGTGGTCACCCTGATAGTTGTTATTAATCTGTTGCCAAAGGCGTAGCAACGTGATCGAAATTGTTTTGACCTCGAAAGGTCGGTCCTAGTGAAGGCATGAAGTTGTTCTAAGAACGTTGGGTTTAGCACGCAAGGGACAGCGAGAGACGAGCGGTTGTATCTGGATTTAACTATGACTGATTCATACTTTAATATGCAAATAGTTTCGTCTGCGGAAATTTGCCTATTACTATGATTTTTGACGCTGAAAAAGTGCATAATTTTCAATAAAATCCTAATTATCTCAAAAACAATAAGAGATAGCAATATACTAAATGAGGAAAATTTATATGTTTTTGTATGATAAACAAAAATTGTAGAATATTGAAAGTTTGTAGAATATTGCCACGAGAAGCTAAATATTCAAAAAACTGATTTAGAGAGATGTTATTGAACAACACCCAAAATTTACATTAAAACCAATAGATAGGCACTTTTAAGGTTCGGCAAAGTTGTTTTGTATTAAATTTGCTATAAATTTGCCAAATAAAGTTTATTTTTATTTGCAATACGTAAAAAAACATATATTTTTTTCACTACTAGGGATATAATTACCAAATTTTTATCATCATAATATGGAGAATAATTAATGAAAAAACTTTGCAGAAGAAACTATAGCAAAAAAAACGTTGTTTTCGAGGTCAAAACAATTTGGTGACGGTTTATTCGATTCGATCAGTAAACCCAGCTTTTTGTATACCTAAATAGTTGTTTTGATGTAACTTTTAGTTATATGTGTGTGTGCATATGTGCGCATATACAATCCAACGCCCACCGTCCGGCAGTGATTTTATGGAAGAAAAGTGTTTGCAGTTAAACGAACTGTTGTCGACACGACAAACAATTTTAGCCCGGGAGCTGTAAGGTGATAACTCTGTTGGGTTCCAGTGACCCATTTCAGAATGCCTGGTTACTCACGTCCATTCCGAGGTCACTTTCACTTACAACAAGCCCCGCATAAATACAGTACAAACATCAAATGGATCTTAGTATTGTGCATACACTTCCATCATCAAATCATATTGTTTTGAGAATGACACGTTTTAAGCAGTATCGTTAAAATTTAGTTAAAATTAGATAGATCTCACCGGAAATTGTTGCTGATGTACAGTCTTCATTGGGGCGGCTTCCTTGTGATGCTAAAGGATGCGATAATGTCTCTACAGAAGTAGCACTCCGCTATTCGGCAAATATTTTCACATTATCCTTTTCAAATGAAACAGCCCGAATACAATTAGTACTTCGCGTACAAATGCATTACAATGAATATCACAGGTAAACACACATTTCCGAGAAGAAATTTAAAAATCACAATCATTGTGCATTGAAAGAAACAAACTTCACAGCTGTTCATCTGTATACCACGTGATGCTTTGCTTCTGGCCAGCAAATGGCCATTTTCTACATTGCACTGGTTTTCTTTGTTTTCTCTTCACACTCTGCCAACAACCAAAATACCCTCGCTATGAGGCGATTCTATATCGACTTCTAAACTGCTAATAATCATCAAGTCACTCGCGACAAAGCGGAAAAATACTCTAATTTAATCATTCATATCCGCGTTGCGGGAGCGAAGCACAAAAAACAAAAAAAAAACAAAACGAGGAAAAACTATCGACCAACACAAACTTTGGGAAGGAATCGATTATATTCACCACATCTTACACAAAACACGGGAAGATTTTATGATTTGTTTTGGTTGAATTACGAATACATTTTTGATTTTATTTTTCTCGAAAAGGACGCAGCAAAAACAAAACACGTCAGTTTCCAAGCATGGCTTGCTGCGATTGATGTGACTTTTAGTTATACATATGTGTACATAATGTTAAAAAAGATCGAAATATTGCTATCTCCTTAAATGTGAAGATTTCGAACAATGAATGCTGGGTTCTCCCTTAGCTCAGTCAGTAAAGGTGCGGCTTCAAAGCAACACCATCGTGGAGGTGGCTGGGTTCGACTCCCAGGGCAGACCTAGGAATTTTTCATTAAGAAAAAAATCTTGACTCCGTGCAGGCATAGGGCATGATTGTATTTGCCACACAATCATATTAACGCAAAAATGGTACTTGGCATCGGAGTTGAGAGCAAGCAATAAGCTTAAAATGCTAATAAACAAGAAGAAGAAGCAGAAAGAAGAAGGATGCTGAAAGAACTAGAAAAACACAAGTTTCGGCCATAGTCTAATATACAAAAGATTTATCATTTACTGATTTAGCGTGGAGCCAGTCTATAGAATATATAAATTTCTTTAAAAAAACGAACCTTTCATTCTTTCTATAACTGTATTTTGATGACACGGAATAATAATGTGAGATAATATCTCTCAATAGCACGACGCTCTCAAAGCACAATAATCAAAAGTTTGGTTCAAATCATCCA